>JAZHYW010046666.1:0-51185 GCA_037355805.1 Ixodes ricinus
ACGCTGAACCGCATGTAAAGCGATTCAGCGAGAGACGAGACGAGCAACAGCGACGAGAGTCACCAGCGAGCGACGATTTCTCACTGTAGCTCGTCACGTCACTCGGTGTTTGGATTTTCATAAAACGTCTTCATCGCCCTGGTCGCTTGATCACGCCACTTTCATGCGGCTTGCCTCATCACGCGACTGACCGAGCGACAGCGAATCGGGTCGACGTCGCCTGTCTCGTCTCTCGGCAAATCGCTTACATGCGGGTTATACCTATGGGTCATACTGAGCACAGTGGCCCTTAATGGAGGCAACAGCAACGCACGTATAAAGTGAAACTGCTGTCGCCGATGATGACGATCATTGTCTGGGATAAGAGTTTACGTATTTCTATCCTGCGGGCTCGTAGTGCAGGCGTGCCAGCCCGTTGTGGGACGCCTGGGAAGGGGAACCTCGCGGCGTGACACCGCAGCGACTATTCGGAAATTATTCGAAAAATATTCGATCATGTGA
This sequence comes from Ixodes ricinus, assembly GCA_037355805.1. Lineage (NCBI taxonomy): Eukaryota > Metazoa > Arthropoda > Arachnida > Ixodida > Ixodidae > Ixodes > Ixodes ricinus. The sequence continues at coordinate 502 of JAZHYW010046666.1, forward strand.
AAACTATTATTCGATTCGATTAAGGAATCGAATAGGGTAATATTCGATTCGTTATTCGAAAATGGCGAATGTTCGCACACCCCAAGAATTTTGTAAAATTAGATCTGCTGAGACGTTTGTAGCTTGATCTTCACTGAGCGTACTAGCCTGAATGTACAGATTTACAGCAGAAAAATTTCTGGCTGCTATCATTTCCGAAAGTCTTTGTTACCCAGCATAGCAGCCGGCAAGCATGTTGAGTTATTTCGACACCTCTTTGAGTTGTTATCACCACTTGTGGGATCGCTCTCTATTAATCGCCGCGGGGCCGGTATATGTTTCGCTCGTCTCCCAGGGAGTGACACAACACAACTAGAAGACAGCTAATCGGTTTACTGTACTTCCCAGTTTTCCGTCTTTGAGAGCTGGCACTCGGGTCCCGCCGACCTAGTTGTCGCCCGGCGTACAGAGCTCGCAGTCGGGGGTTGTGCCCAGGCCTGCGGATCATCCTTCCACGCCAGCGCTGCTTGGGCTAGCTGTTCCGGGCTATCACGGCCCGAGTCTCGCTGCGGAACCAGTCGGGATCGTCATGGCCTGCGCCGATATGGCCAGGGCTAGCCGTTTCCGCCGTTCCTGATCCAAACCTCGCTGGTGGATCGCTCCCGGGGATTGCTATGGGCCAGACCAACCAGAACGGCTGTATCGTTCCTGCTCGGCCCCAGCCTGGTGCAGCACGCTCTTCCTGTTTCCTCGTGCTCGCCCCCGCTGGAATAAAGGTAGGTAATGTGAACCAAACTCTGCATGCTAGAGCACAGTACGCACGTTGCAAGGGCCGTAATGTGATATGCAAGCCTGGTATAAAAAGGTGACAGGCAACAAAGTGTGTGTGAGAGAAGGGTCTTTATGCTTCGCATATATTTTTGTTCTAAAGAAAAACATGTGCATCCTGTTTTCTGCATGCCGTCAATTTGTTCCCAGACTCAGCATTAAATTTGGTTGCCGAGAAACAAACAAATGTGCTACGAAAATCCACTATTTTAGGACTCACAGATTTAAAAGGTTTTGGTTGTGACCGCTATCTGTCGAACAGCTATACTCCCATACAATTACGAGACCAGAAACGGGCCAGCAGGCCTCTCGCTTCTTGAAGGCCTGATCGCCTGATTGTCGACGGCATAGCAAAGCAACAATCGGCCCAATTGTTTCCACCGTATTTCACTGTGTGGCTGTCTAAAAGCCTCGTAAAACAACTTGTATAAATTTGTTATTTTGCCGAGTAGGTGCAAAAAAAGCTCGTCGGACCGCTTTACAAGCCTGCACATCTATTTTCCTTCACTTCAACAATTACTGTAGAATTCACTTACTTGATGCGTCGCACTGCAGTTATCCACTTCTGTTGCCGTGTTGGTTCCCACGATCTCAAAGGGAATCGGTATAGTTTGATGCTTGCATCACCTTCGTGTCTGTGGCAGTCTTTCACGCAGCAGTAGCGCCGTTTATTTTTTGGGGGAACTCTAGAGTAGGTGAGATGTCACAGGAGCCAGGTGAGGTCATAAAGACGTGAAGTCGGGACTTACTTTTAAGAAAACTTGTTCCCAAAAAGGCTCCCGCCGATCCAAAATGCCACATTCACACATGGTTTCTTAAATGCGCCCACCCGCAATCCCCGCGATCCTGGCCGTCCTGGCCCGTCCAGTGTCTTATTTGGCAGCCGCTAGATGGCGCAACGTGTAGCCCCAAACTGAATTGCCGGTTAATATTTTGGTAACTTGTAATGAGGGGAGGGGGTGAAGTGGAGTGGAGAGATTCGTATTATCGAGATACTGCTGTGTTTGCCTGCCACCACCGGCCCTCTCGCACACACACACAGTGTCGTTGCCTCAAGGCGCTTCTACTGTATGTTGCAAAACCTAATTTGTTTTGATCTGCATAAAATCATAAATTAATTTACTGACATGGTGACAGCGCTGGTGGGCCCGAATCTAATTATGTACTTGAAGGACAACTTCACTTCATGACCTCTTTATGCAGCATAGCACGAGACAGTCACTGCTTACTTGACATGCGAGTAGTTGCAACGACAAGAGTTGGTAAGGTTGGCAGTATCGCAGGTGAATAAATACTATCTTAAAGGCGTGATTTCAAAAGCTAGTCTCCATTTATTTAGTGCATGTCATCAGCCTGGCTGTGGCAACATCATAAGCAGCACACCACTTTAAAGATAGTAACCACAGCATCCTTGTCTCACCTTACAAAAGGTACCGCAAGGAAGGGCGGACACTACCTCCACAATTTTGCGACCTCACAAATCATAAAACAAGTGAAAGGGATTGGCTGATAGTGTGAAAACCAGCCAATCGCTTTCACTTGTTTTATGATGCATTACTGAAATCTCACATTATTAGTAACTGTTAGCGTACATTTTGTTTGGGCATATGCATGTTTCCTTGAATTACTAGAACAGAAACATGGGGTTGGATGATTTGGCTAACATAGCTTCTTAGCATGGGGCTAGATTGATGTTGTGAAAGAATATTGTGCCTTATTCTATTCTGCATGCACGTCATTTGGGATTACATGGTGTGGCTAACGTCTTCTTTATTAAAGCCACACTGTAAAAAATGGACCGTAAATTTTACGGTCAAATACCAGGCTGCTCATGCTGCCAAACTTGTACAGTAAAAATAACGGTGCACTGTAAATCTGGATTATAATAAATTTAAACGGTGACCGTAAAAATATACGGTCGCCGTTTAAATGTTACGGTAAAAAGATTTACAGCGCACTGTTATTTCTACGGTGCAATTTAAACGGCGACCGTAAATTTCTACGGTCACCGTTTAAATTTATCGTAAACCAGTTTTACAGTGCACCGTTATTTTTGCTGTACAATTTTGGCAGCATCAGCTGCCTATATGTTGACCGTAAATTTACGGTTCATTTTGATGCGACCGTAAAGCGTTGATATCTATGGTACTGGAACATACCATTATAGTCATTTGAACAGAGTAAAACATACAGCGTAAAAAAAAGGTCGGCCGAGTATTTTTGGGGTTGTGTTGCACTGTTCAACTGACTTCAATCATATCTAAAGCGAATAAGCAGACATGCACAGTCAATTTTGTCTGCGGCGAGGTGGGCTGCTCTTGCAGCACCCGATGCATTAATATTCGTGACCAGTGCTGCCAAAGGAAAGTAAAAAGATCATATATTTATTTTTCATTTCCACTTATATTCTGACAAGTCGTCAACTAATTGAACAACTTTTTTGTTTACGCATGTTTTTCTTGTTTTTATTCGGGGTTCCTCGATCAGGGTTGATCCCAACGACATCTGTAAAAACAGATATACGAAGTAGTTTTTACAACCTCAACTGATAATACGCGTTAAAAATAATTAGACAATAAATACCTAAACTGGCCAGCGACTAAAGCGTTAGAAGCACTGATATTTTGAATATGTCTAAGTAGCCTGGCACTTAATTCTGTAAATTACTAAAACTCCCCCATATGAACTTCCAAATTCACATAGACATTCTATTATCAATCTCATACCAGGTTAAGGACCGAACAGTCATTCACCGTATTACATATTCTGATGAGTTGTAAAATGCAAATAAAAAACGGAAGGGAATATCTGCTAGTTCTCAACTATAGTCTTCTTATAAAGCAACACATTATACATTATAACATTTTTACAATTGTAACGAAGGTTTCTATATAGCGAACCGGATTTAAAACTGTAAAAGATTTTTTTCTCGTTCTACACTTATAAATTGCTCTAAAATTAGTTGTCTTTATGTTAAGCAACTTGCCCATCTAAGAATGGACACACTGCTATAATTATGTAACAACAATATTCAATCGAGCCACTTTTAACAAGACCTCCACATCTTCGGGATATTAAAAATGTTAAAGTTCAAAAAATATAGCTCTACTGGACCTAAAGCTGCAACCGCTGCCCTTGGAACTGAATTATATTTTTGTATTTGTAAAAATTAAAAGTGGAAATAAAATCCTTGTTATTTTTAATAAACTTTCTAAGTCTTTTTGAACGAAGACTAGTCGCCAGTGGCGTCGTGAGGCAGGTACAGTCATTTCTTAAAGTTATAACGGAGAGAATTGCTATGAAGAGATAATTATATCTGAATTTTAAACCAAAAGTACCACTCATTAAAAATATCGTTTAGTAGCGTGTATTCGCACACTACAAAATATATTTGAGTAAACGAAGAACAGGAAACACGAAAAAAAATAATCGGACTTCCTTTCTATTCTACACTATCTCACCATAGCATGCCTCTAGCATTGATAAGAACTCTCGCTGCATAAGTTTTCATGCAAGCCATGGACATTCTAAAACAAAAGGAGCTCACGTCTAGAGCCATTGCTGAAATATATGTTAGATCAAATGGAGTACACAAAGAAACAAAGAAAAGCACCAAATGTACCAAGAAGCATAAATGAGCTCAATACCTGTGAATAAACTCCAAGGTGGTGCAAATCTCTTCTGCCTACGCAATGTTGAAAACGTGGTAGGTGCTGAATAGTACAGCCAGTGCGTGGTCGAATTCATCCATCAGAGTTATTCCATCAATGGAGATCGAGTACATGTTGGCTGAGTAGATGCTTTCTCTTAGAAAACAAAAGATAAAACAAAGGGCGTGAAGGTAGTTACAAAATGTTGTAAATTGCATGACTATAATTGTACTTCAAACCCCTTATAAAATTATAGGCAATATTGATGACTTGGGGCTCAGAAAGTAATCAGTGAATGCTCACCATGAACTAGAATGCATGGGGAGATGGGTGGTGCATCTTGATTCATATCAGTTGCAGCCTGGCCTTACTGACAGGCACCATCACAAAATTCCTCCAACACACTGGGTAAGTGGGACTCGTTCCGAGGCTCGGTAAATACCTGGCCCACAGATTTTTTAGGGGTATTTTAGAGCCTCTTTAACGGGGACATGCGTAGCAAACCGGTCCTTTTGACCACAACTACGTGCCATGTACATACTCACCGTTTCAACATAAGAAAAGTGCTTTCTCAAATATGCAGATCTCATGTGTCCTGGAGGAAATATGGTAGCATTCAGGTTCATAACATCATTGTATTGAATGTCACGCTTAGCTCGGGTAGCCTTGACTGAACCAAGTACGTTTTGAAGGCTTTCAGCAAGTTTGCCAAACATGTATTGTTTGTACACGAGATGCCGACGTTGAAATTCATAAATGGTGGGACTGGGCAATTGATCGATTAACCTTACGATTAATCGATTGAGGGCTTTATTCGCAGATTAAATGTTTAAACCGGTTAATCGGTTTTTTAATCGGTACCTAAAAGAAGTCTGTTCCCAGCCACTTGCTATGAACAAGATTCGATTCTCGCGCTCGCGAAGCATCACGTGTTCGAGGATATACACTACAGTTCTGCGGAGGCCAGACAAACAAGCCGGGTCCGCAATTGATCCGCGCGCCAACGCGAAACTTCACGTGTTGAGGATCTATTACGCATCCTGCCCAGGCAAGACAAACAAGCAGAAAAACAAGCTGGGAACCTAACAACGCCATGGTTACTTGTTCCAGTATTCGACACGTAAAAATGGACGAGTTCTCGAGTATGAAAGGCAATCTCGCTGGAAAGCTTGGGTTTAAAGTAAACTCCTGGGGTGAAGATTTTAACTCAAAGGAAGTCCACTGCATTATCTGCAAAAAACCCATTTTCGTACAGTGGAAGCGTAAGTTCGCTTCAATATCACCTACAAGCGAAGCACCCATGTAGCTGCAGCAAGGACCATCCGCCAGAAACGCAGACAACAATCAAATCCTTCTCATCGTGGTTCCTTTCTCCGAAAAAAGAAGAAAGCATCGCCCAAGCTCTGACTTCTTGTCTTTCTGTCGGAGAATGTGGACAAACTTCTTCGTTTTCGGAGCTGGAGCAAAAATATGTGAGTCTTTGAATCGTTGAACTATATGTATCCTCAATTCTAAATGACCTTTGTGCCGTGTAACAGAGACAAAAATAAGTCTTCAAAGGCAAAACGAGTTGTTGCATTCTTTTTGATATAATATTTAAAAAAATTAACGCAACCAATTAATCAATTAATTAATCGATTAAAGGGTGGCGATTAATAGGAGTTAAAACTTTTAATCAATGCCCAGCCCTAATAAATGGTTTTTGAACTGTTGATGGTCGAAGGGTGCTCAACCTGAAGTACGTCTGCAGGCGATGCGCCGTCGCCCAAGAAATCCGTCACTCGTAAATGCGCCCAGTTCAAATGTGCCGTGAACTATGATTTCAAACCGAATACCTTCTGACAGTTGGAGCACGTACACGAAACCAAAATACCGTCGATGATGTGGCCTTTTAGATGTCTTAGCAAAGCCTCCCTTGTAACGGCACTCCACTAACATGCTGGCAAAGTGCACTGAAAGCTTTCCAAACTCCTCGAAGCAAACCGAACTTACACTTAAGCGTTCGAATGCCTATGTCATCTCAAATATGACACCTGAGAGCATCATACGTAACAAACTGTCGACAGCATCCTTCGTCCACACACGGAAGAATTCGAGAGCTGAAAACGTAAAAAGAGTCATAGTACAGGCTAGCTGGTGGAAGTCAACCATTTCGTCGTTTACCCTGAGACTGGGGGGTTTTTAGAAGAGCAAAAGTGACAGAAAATACAGACAGGTCTCAAACTCAGCTACTAGTTCTATTTCAGCAACCTCCTCTATAGTCCGTTCTCGTCGTCACCAACCAATCACAAACGACCGCTTCTTTTGTGATAGAGTGGAACTTGTAATGTCTCGGTGCAGAGGACAAGGTCGTTTGTGATTGGTTGGTGACGACGAGAACGGACTGGAGTACAAAGGAGGTTGTTGAAATAAACTAGTAGCTGAGTTTGAGACCCGTCTGTTTTTCTGTCATTTTTGCTCTTCTAAAAAACCCCCAGTCTCAGGGTAAACGACTGAAATGACACAACGTGCTCATCGAATTGCGCAACCAGCAAACGTGCTTGAGGAGAAACTACACATCTTGCACGTAACCATCTTATTAGGGTGTTGTATTTATGCCACCGTTACACTACCCTTGCCAAGCAAGCAACAGATTGATAGTGAAAACTACCTGTCTCGAGTGTCCAGTCTTCAAAATTTCAGGTGCACAAAAATCCGGAATGCCACGAACGAACGAGGACAAAATGGCGTAGAGAGGGACGGGAAAATGAACCGAACGCCCGCTTCTTCCCCTTCTTCCCGCGTTGTCGCAACCAACGACGCCACGACGCTTTCTTTCCTCCACGCCCTCTTGCCCGCCGCATTGTTGCTCTAATGTTTGCTGTCTTTTTTTTTTTAGTTAGGGCAACACGTTTGCCTTTGCGCGGCTGGCGCGGCGTCGCATGTTGAAAGAAGGACAAAGTAAGGAGGTGAAGGGGCGAAGGAGCCTTTCTGGGTTCCCGCAGCACCCGTGGCTGCTTCCGAAAGTCAAGCGTGGTGACCAATTAGCGATGTGCGTCTTTTCTTTCTGTTTTCTTGCTCCATAAAGTTTTGCGTTTTGCGTTCACGGCGTACTCGCAGTTTTTATTACCGTATACCGCCTTAAATTTGACAATTATTTTTTACAGTGTACAGTATTACCTCAACGTATAAGCGAATCAAGGTCTTGATGTTACTCGTGTCTCTAACCTTCAATGTGCTCTCCTAGGTGCTGCTGTGGCTGCTCCACCTGGTGAGGCTGTGGCCTTCCCTGGGCCACCTTTATTTGCTGTCCGGGATGGTCAGGTACGTATCTGGGCCTACAGGGCACTTTGTCTATTGATTCCACTCCATTGGCTTATTCTGGAGAACAGACTAATGGCACAAAAGACAAGGAAACAAACAGGCAGGCACACAAAGAGACCAACAGAGGTACTGACTTAAAAGTGGACTAAAGACGTTTTTGAGATCGACTGTTCTTCGTGATAACTAGGTTCCGTGTTTCCGGAGTTAATTTTTCGTCAAATTCGGAGGGTGTTTTCTGAGTTTATTTTTTCCCACGGAGTTTATAGGAGTTTATTTTGTTTCATTCCATAATCTTCTAAATTAGGAGCTTAATTTCGCAGAGTTTCTTATGAAAAACAAAAAAAAATATCCGGAGTGCTATACAGTATGCTAGATCAGAAAAAATAAAACGCGCTTATATCAAATAATATTTCCTCGGCTCGGTTTGGTGTTAGTGCCATTGCCATTGGCAATACTAATTTGTCCCACGGCAAACGTTGCACACATCTGTGACTTGAATAAACGCCGACACCTTAAAAAAAAACTCGTGGAGGTAGTCGCTGGGAAGCACGTATTCATCCCATCCTATCCCATGCTGCCCCGCGGCCGCGCCCCTGCAGGGGCGGTGCGCCTGTGAAAGCAGGTGCTTGGAGAGTGGCGCCTCCACGGACCCCGAGCCCCGCAGGGCGCGCCCGCACCTCATGTGCTAGGTGCTTGGTGAGTAGCGTTACCACGGACCCCAGCCACTTGGGTCACCATACCCGCACGCAGGGGGCACCTGCTTTAGTAGGTGCTTGGTGAGTGGCGTCACTACGAACCCCGAGCCATGTGGGTTCGCACCCCCACGTCTGGCTGTGCGTGGCTTAACCCGTGTCCGGGGAAAAGGGAACCCTGGTGGTTGAGCTGAACCCGGGGTTTGTTCGGACCCTTCGGGGCCCACCGGGCCAGGCAATACACCGCTTCGGCCCCGGCTTCTCGTGGACGGGTGTCCTGTCTTGGCCCGACCAGAATGATTCAGTCAGTCGCCTCTTCTACCCTCTTCTGCCTTCTTTCACGTTTCCTCCCACCTCTTTCTCTTTTCTTCTACACTCTCTTCCTTCTTTTTTCACCTTCTTAGGTAGCAAGGGCCAACCTTGAGTGGAAACAGGTCATGTCCCTGCAACCACACTAGGGTATAGTGCCCAGGCAGCAGTGGTAGAGTAATTGTGTCAGCCAAGCCCATCTTACCATGGCATATTATCTACCCCCTTGTTGGGCTCCGTGGGGCGCAGTGCACCCGGGCACTGAACATTTCTCGCATCTTTATGGGTTCTAGGAAAAAACCACTCATCGGGACTTGAAAAGGGTCCGCACCGAAGCCATCACTGCAAAGACACCTGACCTTTCTTCAAAATTTTTCAAGTTTTTAGTGATTTATTTTGAAGGCGATAAACAACTCTCACAAATGTTACCATTCTTAGTACCAAAGGTACTTGAAGGTGCAATTGAAAAAAGTACAAGGCAAAGAAAATGAGCTCTGGTGATTTACTTGCTGAGGTGGAAACGAACCAGCAGAGTAGTGCACTACTAGGTTTAACGTCAGTTTCTGGATTATGATGTCTCTGTCTCTCGCCACCGAAAGAAACAGCATTCAAGGAGTTATCTCCGAGGATGACCTCCCAAGCAGCACAGAGTTGGCCAGTCATCGGCCAATGGCTGGCAATGGTCCTTGGCCAAGTGGCCAGACAGTGGACAGAGACTGGCCGGTGACTGGCCTTTATCTGGCCATTGGCCAATGGCCACTGGCCATCAGCCATCGGCCAAAGCATTGGTTAATGCATGGCCACTCTCTGGCCACTGGCCAAAGACCATCATGCCAGACATTGGCCATTGCTCGGCCAAAATCCGTGCTGCTTGGAGCTTCTTGAAAGCTCTGAGATTGAAATTGTTGAAGGCCTCTATAACCAAGGTGTCACAGCTGCAAGGCGTATCACCATGCGTCATTACTGGAACGAGCTGAAGATGAGACATGTTGTACTCACCTTCCCATTGACCGTCCTTCCTGAAGCTGTGTGGGCTGGGTAGCTGCGCTGCAGGGTATTGCCGTATGTGCCGAACCCCCGGAGATGCTTAAGTGCCAAAGATATGGCCATGGCTCCAAAGCCGCCATGGAAAAGCCACCTGTGCAAAGTGTCCGAAGACCGACCACGAAGCCGATGCATGTACCATCAGCCCACACTGTATAGCTTCTCAGAACCTCACCCAGCGTATTCCAGATCATCCAAGACATGGAAAGACGACAAAGGGTCCTCACCTTGAAAGTCAAGAAAACCTTCTTACCCTGAAGCACGCCGTCGCTTTGCATTTGTGAGGAAAGGCGGCTACGCCAAAGTGGTGCAGCGGGCACCTGCACCACTGAAGGTTGCAGTGGCAACCCAGAAGTCCCTTCTGGACTATGGGAAGCCACGGCAGTCCCCCACGCTTCAGCTGAAGATTCAGCTTCCGGGGCGTGCAATCTCAGCTGGGCGGTCTACCGATCCTCCCTGCCAGAGTGCAGAACCCTCGCTCTAACGGGGCAACAGCCTATGTCCTCACTGGCTGTTTCCCAGACCCAGGATGGGCCGGTGGCTACCGTAACCGTCCCTCCTCCGTAGTCTCCTTCCAGGGAGAAGGAGGGACACTCTCGCCCCCACTTCCTTTAAATTTTCCCCCGAAAAGGCAATCTGTGTTCCCTTTTCACCCCGCCGTGACCTGTACCCTGATCCAGCGTTGCACTTGAACGACGTTGCTATATCTGTAAAGGAGGGCCCACAAGTTTCTAGGAATAATATTTGATAAAAAGCTCACTTTTAAACCCCTACTTAAAAGACTTAAAAACATAAATGCCTACGTTTATCAAACATTCTCAAAGTGTTGTCGCATACGACTTGGGGGTCTGACGGACCCGGTGCCTCTTGCGGCTCCATAACTCCTTGGTGTGGTCCCGCTTGGACTATGGCGCGATTGTTTAGGGTCGGCGCGTCCGTCGGCTCAAAGATGTTGGACCCCGTCCAACATCTCGGGCTCCGACTCGCCACGGGGGCGTTTCGAACATCGCCTGTGCTTAGCCTCTCTGCTGATACACATCAAATGTCCCTTGAAAGAAGAAGGCAATATTTGAGTATTTGTTATGCTTACAAGATATACAGCTATCCTCAGGATCCCTCTTTTGATGCCCTCCAATTATCTACATCCTTCCGACCCTTTGAAAACAAGCCGAGTATTGTTCGGCCCCTGAGTTTCAGAGTTCAAAGCATGGCAACATCGCTCCACGTTCCCTTTAGTAGGCTGCTTTGCTGAGGAGCATTGAGAGAGTTGCGCCTTGGGGCATTCTGCCAATTTCTCGTGACTGGTCACTGTCTAAGTACAGAAAGAGCGCTATTTCTCCACTTGTTCTTCAGCAGGAGTTTGCCAACTTAGAACAGAAATACAAGGACTACCGTCCATTTTTACGCTGATGGATCGAAAACATCAACTTGTGTGGGGTGTACAGTTTATTCCATTGCCTTCGTAAAGTTCGACAACTCAACACTCTTGGAAATATTTTTACTGCAGAATTGTACGGTATTTTAATGGCTGTTGAGTACTTATTAGAGAAACAATATTATGAAAGCAATTCTGTTTGTCGACTTCAAAGCGTTCTTGTAGCCAGTTACGTCCTTAGCAGACAGCAAGAACCTTCTCGTGCAATGTCTTCAGGTACGGCTAAAACCGAGCATTTCAACTAGGACACTAGATCAAATTCTGCCGGGTCCCAAGCCACGTGGGTATTACCGGCAATGAAAAAGCAGACTTGCTTACTGCCTCTGCAAAAAAATACCCAAAACTGCCCTTTGGCATGCCACACCAATACCTCAAACCGATCATTCAGAGATCGATTATGAAGTCAAGGCAGTTGGATTTGGATTTGGAAAAAGAGACAAGCTTCGCAACATCAAGCCCCAACTGGGGGTATAGGAGAGTTGCTTCCATGAAGTCCGCCGGGCTGAGGTTCTCTTTTGCCGCTTAAGAATTGGTCATACCCGTTTGACTCATTTGCACCTGCTCTGTGGTGAGGATGTTAAACTTTGTCACAAATGGGGAAAAGATGTGACTGTTTTGCACACCCTGTGCCATTGCAAAGCTTTAAACCAAGAGCGCCGAACATGTTTTCCAGAACTTTTTCGAGATCACCTCACATTTCATATATATTTTCTGCTTGGCGCGCAACCATTGGTACCAATCGATCGAGTTTTAAATTTCCTTCATAACACTGGCCTTTTACACCAGCTGTAACTTGCAGTTCCTTTAAATTACACCTCTAAGCCCTTTGGAAAAACCTCTGTTTGGCCCAATATGGCCTAAGTTGCTCTTGCGTCATAAAACCCCAATCATCATCCTCATCACCCGCGGCCGCGCTAGGTGGAGTGGTAAAGGATGTATTAGGAAGTTTCAACTGCCCCTCTTCCAATTTTATGCAATCTCTAGGAAACATATACAGGGTGTTTCACGAAAGGTGGACAAATTCGATATTGCGAAAACTACGCGTCGCGCCAAAAAAAGGCTTGTGTCGTTTTGGTCCTGGGCCAGGAACCTTTTTAAGAAAATTATTAAAGTCCGAGATAATTATATTGTTAAATATTTTTCCGTAATTAACTTTTCAATATTGGGTTTAAGGGCATGGTTTCAATTAGAAAATTGCTCAGCATCGTCAAAAACACTAAATCAACAAATCACAGAACGATAGAAAACACGGGAAGCATTTTACGGCTTTCTGAAAAACCCGTCGAATTTGTACGGTTTTTCAGAAAACCGTAAAATGCTTCCGTGCCTTCTATCGTTCTGCAATTTGTTGATTTAGTGTTTTTTCGATGACGCTGAGCAATTTTTTATTTCAAACTATGCCCTCAGACGCAATATTAAAAAAGTTAATTGCGCAAAAATAATTAACAATTCAATTATCTCGGCCTTTAATAATTTTCCTGAATCGGCCCCTGGCCCAGGACCAAAACGACACAAGTCTTTTTTTGATGCAACGCGTAGTTTTCGCAATATCGAATTTGTCCACCTTTCGTGAAACACCCTGTATAGCTTTAGCTGTTAAAAAAACTACCTATCTTCGTCTTAGAACAAAAATAGTATGGCCCAAACTGGAAACCAATACAGGGGCTTTTGTTTGTGACCCGAATTCACAATGACATGTCATTCTGAACCTTGACAAGATGATTGGTAAAACCCATTTTTGTCAATGAACCGCGATTTGAAAGATAACTGTGGTGGCGTTTTTCCAGGACCATTGACACTTTGCGCTGATCAAACTTAGTTATAAAATATTGTCTTTATTTAGTTTATTAGATGGTGGGGGGGGGCATTGGCACATCAAATTTCGGAGTTTGTCGGACAAATCCGAATTCATTATAATTTTAAACCGGGTGTTTTTCGGGAGATTTTCGGATTTATTCGAAAACACGGAGCCCTAGCGATAACTCATTCAACAGGCTCTAAGAATCTAACTATCCAAAAAAAATGTGCTCGTTCGATGCCTATTTTCCGACTAGAATAAAACAAAAATAGAAATAAAAGAAGATGGTTCGTATCCTGCCATAGGACGAGAAGCTGAACTATGTTCGAAAAAAGTGTACATGCGGATGAGAGTGACAACAGTGCTATCAGACAGCCGTGTCCCACAAATTACAGTTTAGCAGTTCCATTTACACTCATCCAGGGGTTAGTAAGCTAGCCTGCTTCGCTAGTATAGACTAGCAAAGAAGACAGAGGTGACAGATATTGACGCCTATTTTGAACACAGAAAGGGAATGTAGTGAGCTATGGTGATGGCACACTCATTCGTGTTTTCTTTTTCATGTCTTCGTATGAAGTGGGGCCAAAGGTTGTTTTTTTTCACATCGCTGGGCTGCCTGAGACTGCACATATTTGTACAAAACATGGGCAATTCAAAGCAGTATACTTCCTTCGTATATTGAGATTTTGAATTTAAAAATTGCCAAATGGCATTTTCAAGGGTACTTAACAGTATCATGTACGTAGAAAAGCACACAAAACAATGTTTTATTTCTATATTAGTATTTTATGTGTGGACTCTCCTTTCTTAATGCATATTCCAAATCTCAAATTCCCTCTCTTAAAGGGGCGCTCGGGAGCTTTCTAAGATGGCCTATTTATGGCCGTAACACATTCTATGTGCTCTAAGCTATACCGCCTTAACACATTCTCTGTGCACTAAGCAATAAGCTGCACATCATGTGCAGCTTATTTCACTAATAAAAATCTGATAAAAAATAGTGAATCTGAGACGTAGGGATGGCGCCGCCGAATTTGGCCGAATGTAGGCAAACCACGAACGGGGCTCATCGGACAATCACAAGCGATGGCTTCACGTGCGGAAAGCAGAGGACCCGTCCTAGGTAGTCCGCACAGGAAGCCCTCGCTTGCAATTGATAGACGAGTATCTTTCGTTGTTCCACCCTATTCGCCTTGATTCAGTTCAACCACATTCGCTGTCTTTGATTGCATTTTTAATAGTGAAATAAGCTGCACATTATTGTACGTTTTGAACTTTTCGGATGCTTAAAGCGCACAAGTTGAGTTAGGAACATAAATTGGCCATCTTATAATACTATGGAGTGCCCCTTTATAAAAGTCGTTTTACTTATATATATAAGTACAATTCAGAATATGAGTAAAACAAACCAGGAACATGATCGCAGACGAAAGTGGAGAGCCCATTTGCGTTGCCTGTATTTCTCCACTTTTTCCGCATTTGCTTGAAAATGTTACTCACTGCAGATTCATCTTGGGCATGACATCAAAACGCAAGAGACAGCATTTACACACGCCATGGAAAAGGCTGCCACCCCTGGCCGCTTTCTCAGAAGGGTCAGCCGATCACTATGGGAACCTGCAGATATCTTCGATAGGAGTCTGTCAGGGAAAGCCTGCAGGCGTCTCCTCTGGGAGGGTGCAGCGGACATGAAGCCCCTAACACACGAAACATTTGCCGCTCTGACAGGTGGGTGTTTCTGATCAACCTGGAAGGGCCCAGGATCTGTTGTGGCTGAGCTGTGCTTAGCTGTTCACATAATGTGTGTAGAGTGTGAGTTATTATTTACTACGATTTGAGATATCTTTATGAACCTTGTGTTCCCTATTTGAAAACCCCAATTTGAACAGCGTATTATGGATATTGGGAAACAATATATTTTTATTGTATTACAATACAATATGGATAGTGTATTGGAACACATTACATTTATTGTATTGTATTACAATAAGGGTTTGTTATGGGATTCCAATATCCATAATACGCTAAAAACATTGGAATCCCATACCGTATAAACCCTTATTGGATCCCCATGTGTCGTATGGGGATCCAATAAGGGTTTACGATTCCAGTGTACTTAGCGTATTATGGATATTGGAATCCAATATATTATATCGGCTACCAATAAAACTATATACGAGTTGGAATATCACGTTCAGCACGACATTTCTTTGCAACGCAGTCTTTCCTTGTGTGTATTTCTGAGTGATAAAATAAAAAAATGTTGCTGTTGTCAAATTATGAATAAAGAAGCAAAACACTGGGCTTATCCATACCAAATATATTTAACATATTTCTGAACTGGAGGATCTGGCATTTACTGCAAAAGAAAGTTAATTGTTTAGGACCCTCATGCAAAAACTTGATGTTTGAAAACAGAATGTGAAATCCTCACCTTTTAATGAAAATAGCACCTGCTAGCTGCAGCCATATAGAAACTGCAAGATAAAAATTTGAGATTAGTTCGCGACAAGTGGCAATTCCTCACTAAGCCGGATAGATTCAAAATTATGTCTGCGTTGATTGCGGAAAAATAAGCTTCAATGCCACTGCCACGGGTCATTCTGAGCTCGGTCAATTAAATATACGTATCCGCTCGTCTGGCTTCACTATTCCTGCTTCGCACCAAACTAGAGTATCTGGAATGCTCACCTTTGAGGAAAAACGAACTGGTGCTTGCTTGCTTGTAGGCCGTGGAAACTGGAAGAGAGATTTGCGATTAGTTGCGTCCAAGTAGCAGTTACTTTGAGTAGCCATGTAAAGTACACTAAGTCGGAAAGATTCAAAATTACATGCGCGGGACATAGATATCCTCTTGCGACGTAACTGGGCACACGTCAATGTCGCCCGCGTGTATTACAGAGAAATAAGCTTCAATGCAGGAGCCCCCAGTCGTTCTGAGCTCCGTCAATTAAAAATGCTGTACCGGTCGTCTGGCTTCAGTATTCCTGCTTCGGGAATCTGGAATTCTCACCTTTGAGTAAAAACAAGCTGGCACTGGCACTTAGGCCGTGGAAACTGCCAGAAAGATTTGCGATTAGTTGCGTCCAAGTACCAATTTCTTTGACCAGCCACCTACAGCACCGGATAAATTCAAAATTACATGTGCGTGACATAATATGCCTCTTGTGACAAAACTGGGCACACGTTTTGTCGCCTACAGCAACACTGAAGCCAGACAAGCGGTACGGCATATTTAATTGACGGAGCTCAGAACGACTGGGGACGCTTTCACTGAAGCTTGTTTTGCTGCAATACACGCGTGTATTGCAGCAAAACAAGCTTCAGTGAAAGCGTCCCTAGTCGTTCTGAGCCCCGTCAATTAAATATGCCGTACCGCTTGTCTGCCTTCAGTGTTGCTGTAGGCGACAAAACGTGTGCCCAGTTTTGTCACAAGAGGCATATTATGTCACGCACATGTAATTTTGAATTTATCCGGTGCTGTGTATTGCAGCAAAACAAGCTTCAGTGAAAGCGTCCCCAGTCGTTCTGAGCTCCGTCAATTAAATATGCCGTACCGCTTGTCTGCCTTCAGTATTGCTGCTTCAGAGCAATCTAGAAAATCTATAATCCTCACCTTTGAACGAGAATGAACTGGCACCTGCTGCCTTGTGGGCCATGGAAACTGCAAGAAAGATTTGCGATTAGTTACGTACAAGTAACACATTTTTTGAGTAGCCACCTACAGCACACTCAAAATTACATGCACGGGACATAGATGCCTCATGCGACGGAACCCCCTTCATCCTTGTTTTCCGTTAACTCTGCTCACCTTCGCCGCTTGCCTCCAATTTCTGTGCTACATCTCTAATCTCGATTCCCTGGTTCCCAAAGGCCATGCCATGGCTTGTGCCAGGCACGGATCTGTCAGCTCCACGACCGTCACTATTGTAGCAAGGACGCCATGGCACCTGGGCGCTTGATGCATTCTTTTAATATTTTGAGCATGGCTGAAAACAGGTGGATGGGTGTCTGGTATGCAAACAGGAGGTAGGCGCTTCTGCGATCTGGGCGCATGCTCGGTATTTTACAATAGTTGAAATTGAACTCTGCAGGAATCTTGAAACATAACAAACAGAATGTGCATGCCAAAAGGCATAGCAAATGAAACACCCACCATCTATCTATTTTCGGTTCTTGTCCGCAAGAAGCTGTCGTATATGTAGCCTCCCTTGCTTAAGCCGCTCCTCCCTAGTGTCCCGGTTGGGTCTCGTCCTGATGAATCGTCGGTGGAGACCTGAGGTGCGGTCAACATCAGATTAGACCTTTTGAGACAGAACCATATACTTGCTGAGAGGAAGTACACCCAAACGAATTTCAGGCATGTCATTTATAGTGCGTTTTAAATTGAGAGGCCTGATGTAAAATGAGACGTCAATACTGACGCACCCCTTTTGCGAACCTAAAATTTTGAAGGCCCTGTCCCCCTCGCTAGGAGGACAAGGCACATGAATCCCGGCATGTGGATGAAATTTTTACCTTAACATCACGACTCAATGCCCATCCCCAAATATTCGACCACCACACTTTTAGAAAAAATATTTTTTAGAAAACACTGAGTCATCGATTACCCCTACAAAAGCCTGAACCAAGCATACTCGTACAGTGGCTTGTTTGCTCCGTGCTGCCCCCGAGTTAACTCGGGCTGACAATGTTTTTTTTTTCTAAATGGAACCCACGTTTTTAGTTTCGGTTTCACTTGTTGAGGCAGGTGAATACTTTTGTAAAGCTTCCTCCCTATGCGCTTCCGAGTCAACATTTTTGCAATGGCCAACCCCGGGCTTTGATTTTGAGCTCCTTGACGAATGCTGAAACTCATATAGGCGGGCAATAGCTCCTTGAAAATACTTGCTCTTGGTGACCGAGAACAAACTCGTGTTCCAGATTGGAGCCACTTGCTGCCAAGAATACCTGCACATATCCTAACGAACCCAGTCTTAGTCTAACACAGATGCTTTGGCCGGACAGAGACACAAAAGCCTGACACAAGACCACTATAAAGACAGGAAATAGAGTGTCTGTGACGAACGAAACACACAACTCAGATAGGCATCAATCACTCACCTTGAAAACACTTGCCATGAGCGGCAAAGAGCAAACTTCTGGCCTTGATTGGTTGGTGCTCGCCTCCAAGACCTGCATGTATAAGAAAAAACCCGGTCTTAGCCAAACTTGGGTGTTTTTGCAGAAGAGAGACAACAAAATACTAATGCAAGACCACTACACATAGGAAATGGCATCCAAGAGGAATGGAACACAAAACTCATATAGGCGGGCAATAGCTCACCTTGAAAATACTTGCTCTTGGTGGCCGAGAACAAACTCGTGTTCCTGATTGGCAGCCATTTGCTGCGAAGAATACCTGCACATATCCTAAAAACCCAGTCTTAGTCTAACACAGATGCTTTGGCCGGACAGAGACACAAAAGTCTGATACAAACCACAAAAAGCAGGAAATAGTGTCTGCGAGAGATCAAAACAGACCCAGGTGGAGAGGCTAATTCTGTTTCACCTCAGTCAAATAGTGTAGCTCATTTTGCTAAAACAATGCATATTTGCTAAAAAAGTATAATATATATTTTGCCTCATTTAGCAGAGTTTACTGCCAAGGATACCTGCACACCAAAACAAGTCAGACTTAGTCACAGTTTTTTTTTTCTTTTGATGAGCGGCAACAGAATCCTAAACGGGTGATGAAACAAATTATAAGCCCAGCAAGACAGGCTAGCTTGCCTTGATGCTAGCACAGTGCCTCGGCCGACAAATGAGGTTCTATTCTTGGTCACTTGTCATATTTGGTGGGAATAGTAAAGTAAATGAAAATAAGGCAATCTCTCTTGCAGCCGACAGCTGCAAACGAAATTCATATACCTCGATAAACGACCTGGAAATAAAATTGGATGGTGGCTGAGTGGTTTAAGGGAAGATGCTCCTCGAGAATATTTTTTTTCTAATTTTGAAGCTAGGAGGCTGAAATTTGCACAGCTAGTACATATTGAGCTCCTCTTGTCATATATGTAGTCAGTTTTCTGATACCTGTTTTGGTGAAATATCTGTGCACGTATGAAGGCATATAAAATGCCTTTTTTGTGCACCCTTTTTCTCTCAAATTTACTTATAAGAGAGCATCCTAAAATAGCCTGGTTGCTTCCTTGTGAACAGTAGAGTGTGCAAATCCACCTGAAAAAAAAATATCTACGCCTGGAGAGAAAATAAAAATTGTGAACTATTGAGTCATCACTTTTTATGTTTCACTTTTAGTTTGAAATTTTTTTATAAAAATTCAGTGGTGCCAATCGCATAACTAGGAAGATTTGCACACTCTATACATCACTAGGAACAGCTGTGCAAAATTTGGTTGCGATACAGTAACCACAAATGGTGAAAATTGTGTGCACAAACTCCGAAAACAGACAAAAATACCAAGTTGAGAAAAACGCAAATGAAAGTTTAGTTTTATGTGACATACCTAAATTCTCACTCAAACCACACGAAACTTGGTGGTAATATAGTTCCAAGTGTCAGAGCCTGGAACACCAAACTAGAATTCCCCGCTACATAGCACAGCTCCAGAAAAGATGCCAGTCCCTTTCACGTAGCGGCCGATTCCTGGACGGCGAGTTTGCACTTTCCGCAAGTCGAGCATGCCGCGCCACTGACGAGAGCTTCCATCGCGCCGATCTCGCCGATCGCAGTACTTGCACGCTCATCTGCAGCTCTCTCTCCATTTTCAAACATCTTTTCCGATGCACTAACGAGCTCGTCTGCGCTGCCGATGAAACTCGAGCGATCGGACTCGGAAGCGTCGCCGCGTCGCCACGACCGAGGTTAGGGTTAGCTGCCGCGGATGAACTTTTCTTCATTGAAGCTTTCCGCTTGCCCTTTTAGCGACTTCCTTTGAACTTGTGTATCGTCCGAAACTTCCGAGCTCGAAAGTCGCGTTTTCCGTCGACGTCCATCGCGAAGAAAGCAGAATGATCGAACAAGTCGTTAGTTCTGGTATCCGGAGCAGTGCGACGCTAAAACCGCAAGCAAGCTTCGCCCCGCAGCACGTTGCTCTCGGCCAATGGCGGGGCCATAATCGCATCACGTGATTTAAAAGTCCAGTGGCGACGCGCGTTTGCGGCGGGAAAAACATTTATTTGTTATTATTTGCAACCAGAATACGAAACTATCGACGACAGTTTCGGAGTGAAAACGGCTAGGCCTACGCGCCAAAATAAACGCGATGGCGGGCGACGCCGCGATCCTGAGAATCACGCGCTCGAAAATGGCTCAGATTTGCGCTGTTTTCCATCGCGAGAAGGGCTTCAAACTCATATCTGACTAATTTAGCGATGATATCCGGTCTTGATTTTTTTACACGCAAAAGACGAAGGTTCAAAGATAATAAAACACAAAAAAACGCAAAATCACTTTTTTCGAAAACAATCGCCGTTTTTTCGACCCGCATCTTCCCTTAAGGTGTCAAATTTGAAACTTCCAGACTGTGTAGTTCCGGCTTAAGTCCTCCTGGTGTATATTTTTAACCTTATTAATTATAAATAAATTGTTTTTTTTCGATTTTTGAGGCACAAGCACGATAATTTATAGGCTGATTCATCCTTAGAAGCGTTTTAATTATACTCCACGGCTTCCTAGTGCTCGCAATAAGTTCTCAGTAAGAGCGGCTTTCAATTTTGTTTCTTGCTCTCGCTGCTGCTAGCTTCCTCACCCTTAAAATGCTGACAACTCGACACAAAAGTAATAAAAATGTGTTTTAAATGTGATGAAGATCAGCATTTCCAAGTTGTACCCCTGCTTCATGCCCCGACCATGCCACCATACCATAGATGAGTGCAGTGACGAATGGTCCCAGGTGCTGTGACCCGACCGTATATGACTTTACGGTGTGGCGCGACTCATGCAGCCCCTATGCTTCGTGATAGAGCCAGTGAGCGAGGTGCGACCCGCTAGAGCTGTGCAAGCCATAGCTTTACAGCCTGCGAAAGGTGGGAAGATGCCCCTCCCTTTGCATAGCTTGCAATAGCTCACCAAGAAGCTATTGCAAGCACTGGGGAGCCACAGAGTGTGAATAAAAGCACTTCTGAATGTGAATTAGTGTGTAAATTATGCGTCTATACAGTTAAAATTTAAAAAAAAGTATATATATATATATGTACTAAAAAGGAAAAAAAAAACGTCTCCAGGTGGGTTTGAACCCAGAGCTCCACTGCCCTTGATTTCAGTTCCCTAAGGCCCGCTTCAGACGGGGTAACTTTTCCAGCAATTTTGAGGTTGCTGGCGGGTTGTTTCCTAGGTTTCCCTAGATTAACACGAATTGCTGAGATCGGGTTCGGCTCTAAACGGACGAGCAACTCTAACAACTCGGAGAATGTTTGAAGCGGCAGCAGCCAATCAAGGATACAATATTTTCACGTGACACCACTCGTGGTGGTGATGATGACAGCTAAAGACTTGGTTCTGGTTTGAAATGGATCGTTTTTGGAAATAAACCTTTTCAGAAAGATGAGTTAGTATTCTCAATGCCATTCAAAGATATAAAAACACGTTTTTAGCGTGCAGTTGTGCGTCTAAATAGTGCAAGAAAAATCAACTTGAATGATGATGATGGCAAGTCGTAGCAATTCGGTTGCTGCGTGTGAACGCGGGCGGCACGTGTTCACACGCAGCAACCGAATTGCTACGACTTGCCATTATCATCATGAAATTTTATTTTTCTTGCAGTATTTAGATGCACAGTTATATCAAAAAAACATGTTTTTATATCTTTAAATTGTGCTGAGAATACTAACTAATTTTTTGAAACAGTTTATTTCCAAAAACGATCCATTTCAAACCAGAACCAAGTTTCATCATCACCACCACAGGAGTGTCACGTGAAAATATCACGAACCTGATAGGATGCTGCCGCTTCAAACGTCTCCGAGTTGTCCGAGTTGCTCGTCCATTTCGAGCTGGACCAGATCTCAGCAATTCGTGTCGATCTAGGGAAAGCTAGGGAACAACCCGTCAGCAACCCCGAAATCGCTGGAAAAGTTGCCCCGTCTGAAGTGGGCCCAAGACACTCTATTGTCTGGTACAGAGACCATTTAGGAACGTTCGGGTGTTTAAACGTTGTACTACCCTTTTAAAACAACAACAAAAAAAACACATTTCAGAGGGAGAGTTAAGGAAAGGAAATGTACCATTATGTTCAGTGAAGTTTGGTGACAAGGCTCGGGACTCGAACAGGAATGCCGTTATTCTTGGTGTGACCCCATTAGACTGTCTTGCTGCCTTTACTGGGGTTTATCTAACTGAAGTACCTGTACGAAAAGTAGAAGAAACACATGTGCATAACACTCATTATTCACAAGAAAATTTGTCAACATCCAAAATGACCCATGGAGAAAATTATGCGACGAAGTTTTCGGCCACGTTCGCCGAGTCACCTCTCGTGGCCAATGTTTCATTGCAACTTTAATTGTAGTGAACTGTTATAGGGTATATTACAAACAAAGTGCAATTTGGTTTTGTACGAAACTACAACACACAAAACGGCACTCTAATACAGTATGTTGAGGTACCTCTGAACGAATTCCAGGGTTTCATGGTGCCTCCTTCAGATACCTGATGTTGAACATGAAATATGTGCACCAAGGAGTGAGCAAACAGTGACTTCCAATTAGTCTCAAGCACCAATGACATGTCGACAAGGAGTGCAATGTGTAGAAGGTCGGCTAGAAGTGTGCAGACAAGATGAAAAAGCAAGATATAACGATATCAGAATAAGATCACACCAAAAAGGCTCCGTTGTAGTGAGACAATCTAGGCACAGTAATGAGTCAACCGACGTACAGCCGCGATTCACTTTGCGTTGATTGAGGTAAAACATTGCCAAAAAAAAAATACGCGTGCTTTTTTTTTTTAACATCATTTGCTTTGCGCAGCCGATAGCAGGCCAGTTGGGCGGCGTCACAAAAATCTGACTCACTCGATAGCGTTTCTCAACTTCGTTCGGCGCCAGTCGGCACCACAGATCAGTGGTCGGCACTCATGGTCTACCCGGGAGGAAAAAGTACGAGATCAGAGCCGAGCTGGCAGAGCGCCGATCGCGACTTTCCTAAGGAGAAGCTCCGGTAACACTTCGGCGACCTCGTCAGCTTCAAACAACGCCTCTTCGAACGAGCCCGCGAATCCAATGCGTCGAACGGTCGCGGCAGATACGCTCATTGGAGCAATTTTCCCGTTACCCGCCTTTGCAGCCATAGCAAATCTTTACCATGCTGGCGCAGGGAACTCGCGCTGCAGCACGGCGATGGCGCGAGCCTCCGTCGTTCTTTATGGAAGATATCAGACTCAGATTGTTTGAGAACCACAATCTTTATCACACCACATAACGAAACGCTTAGACCGCGCAAGCGCCGGCACTTTCGGGGCTGAGCCTGTGAGGCGTCTATGCAAAACGAATTGCAGGCGAGCTCAGCCCGAAGGTGCTGACGCGCGGTTTAGCGAGACTTTCAGACGTTTCGTTCGGCCATAGCTGTGGTGTGTGATAGATTGTGGTTCTCAAACAGTCTAGTCACAATATCTCTCCATAAAGAACGACCAGGCTCGCGCCAATGCGCATCGCTCGTGCTGCAGCGCGAGTTCCCCGCCAGCAGCGGTGAGTACAAGATTTGCTAGCAGCTGCAAAGATTCGCCAGTGGCGGGAAAGGTGCCTCCAATGGTGCCGCATCTTACGGCCAGCACGTGCCCACCCAAACCGGATCACTTACCTCCTCTGAATGCCTGTGGTTGAACGACCGATCGCTCCTCGTTTGCCGTTCATGAGCTTACAGGCGGTTGGACGCACGGCAATGGACAGTATGAGCATTTCGGCGCGCGGTTAACGTTCCGGATAAACGTCCCCACCGCTGGCGCAAACGGGAAGAATCGCTGGTTTACCGATCGATTCACCCGGAGCTTCGCCCACTCATCGGTTCACCACGTGGATAGTGCTGTGACTTTTTCCTCCCCGGGTAGACCATGAGTGCCGCCCACTGATCTGTGGTGCCGACTGGCGCCGAACGAAGTTGAGAAACGCTATCGAATGAGTCAGATTTTTGTGACGCCGCCCAACTGGCCTGCTATCGGCTGCGCAAAACAAATGATGTTAAAAAAAAAGAAAAAAAAACGCGTAATTTTTTTTGGCAATGTTTTACCTCAATTAACGCAAAGTGAATCGCGGCTGTACGTCGGTTGACTCATTACTGTGCCTAGATTGTCTCACTAAAACGGAGCCTTTTTGGTGTGATGTTATTCTGATATCGTTATATCTTGCTTTTTCATCTTGTCTGCACTTCTAGCCGACCTCCTACACATTGCACTCCTTGTCGACATGTCATTGGTGCTTGAGACTAATTGGAAGTCACTGTTTGCTCACTCCTTGGTGCACATATTTCATGTTCAACATCAGGTATCTGAAGGAGGCACCATGAAACCCTGGAATTCGTTCAGAGGTACCTCAACATACTGTATTAGCGTGCCGTTTTGTGTGTTGAAGTTTCGTACAAAACCAAATTGCACTTTGTTTGTAATATACCCTATAACAGTTCACTACAATTAAAGTTGCAATGAAACATTGGCCACGAGAGGTGACTCGGCGAACGTGGCCGAAAACTTCGTCGCATAATTTTCTCCAGGGGTCATTTTGGATGTTGACAAATTTTCTTGTCAATATTGAGTGTTATGCACATGTGTTTCTTCTACTTTTCGTACAGGTACTTCAGTTAGATAAACCCCAGTAAAGGCAGCAAGACAGTCTAATGAGGTCACACCAAGAATAACGGCATTCCTGTTCGAGTCCCGTGCCTTGTCACCAAACTTCACTGAACATAATGGTACATTTCTTTCCTTAACTCTCCCTCTGAAATGTTTTTTTTTTTTTTTTTTAAAGGGTAGTACAACGTTTAAACACCCGAACGTTCCTAAATGGTCTCTGCACCAGACAATAGAGTGTCTTGGGCCCTCTTCAGACGGGGCAACTTTTCCAGCGATTTCGGGGTTGCTGACGGGACGTTCCCTAGCTTTCCCTAGATCGACTCGAATTGCTGAGATCTGGTAAAGCTCGAAATGGACAAGCAACTCGGACAACTCGGAGACGTTTGAAGCGGCAGCAGCCAATCAGGTTCGTGATATTTTCACGTGACACTCCTGTGGTGGTGATGATGACAACTGAAAACTTGGTTCTGGTTTGAAATACGTGGCTTGCACATGACGTCAGTTTTGATGTCCTCCAGAGAAAAGGGGAAGAAGGAGCTCCCCTTTTATCAGGATCCTCCTTTGTGCCTCTCGGATTGGCACAGGCGTCGCTATTCTCCTCCCAGAAGATTATAGAAGATTAACCTGCCACTCAAAATTTTTACAAAAGCAGCTTCCCTCTCCTCCTTTTACATGGTGTTCAAAAGTATGCGATGTGACGTCAGTGCAAGGAGCCTATAGATCGTTTTTGGAAATAAACGGTTTAAAAAAAATAAGTTAGTATTCTCAGCACAATTAAAAGATATAAAAACATGTTTTTTTATATAACTGTGCCTCTAAATAATGCAAGGAAAATAAAATTTCATGATGATAATGGCAAGTCGTAGCAATTCGGTTGCTGCGTGTGAACATGGGCCACCCGCGTTCACACGCAGCAACCGAATTGCTACGATTTGCCATCGTCATCATTCAAGTTGATTTTTCTTGCACTATTTAGACGCACAACTGCACGCTAAAAACGTGTTTTTATATCTTTGAATGGCATTGAGAATACTAACTCATCTTTCTGAAAAGGTTTATTTCCAAAAACGATCCATTTCAAACCAGAACCAAGTCTTCAGCTAGCTGTCATCATCACCACCACAGGGGTGTCACGTGAAAATATTGTATCCTTGATGGGCTGCTGCCGCTTCAAACTTATCCTATTGTTAGAGTTGCTCGTCCATTTAGAGCTGAGCCCGATCTCAGCAATTCGTGTTGATATAGGGAAACCTAGGAAACAACCCACCAGCAACCTCAAAATTGCTGGAAAAGTTACCCCGTCTGAAGCGGGCCTTAGGGAACTGAAATCAAGGGCAGTGGAGCTCCAAGTTCAAACCCACCTGGAAACGTTTTTTTTTTTTTTTTGCCTATATATATATATATATATATATATATATATATATATATATATATATATATATATATATATACTTTTTTAAGTTCCAACGTATATACGCATAATTTACACACAAATTCACATTCAGAAGTGCTTTTATTCACACTGTGGCTCCCTAGTGTTTGCAATAGCTTCTTGGTGAGCTATTGCAAGCTATGCAAAGGGAGGGGCATCTTCCCACCTTTCGCAGGCTGTAAAGCTATGGCTTGCACAGCTCTAGGAGGTTGCACCTCGCTCACTAGCTCCATCACGAAGCATAGGGGCTGTATGAGTCGCGCCACACCGTAAAGTCCTATACGGTCAGGTCACAGCACCTGGGACCATTCGTCACTGCACTCGGCTATGGTATGGGGGCATGGTCGGGGCATGAAGCAGGGGTACAACTTGGAAATGCTGATCTTCATCACATTTAAAAAACATTTTTTATTAATTTTGTGTCGAGTTGTCAGCATTTTAAAGGTGAAAAAACTAACAACAGCCAGAGCAAAAAAAAAAAAAATATTGAAAGCCGCTTTTACTGAGAACCTATTACGAGCACTAGGAAGCCATGGAGTATAATTAAAACGCTTCTAAAGATGAATTAGCCTATAAATTATGTGCTTGTGCCTCAAAAATTAAAAAAAAACTATTTAAATATAATTAATAAGGATAAAAATATACACCAGGAGGACTAAAGCCGGAACTACACAGTCTGTAAGTTTCAAATGTGACACCTTAAAGGGGTACTCCGGCGATTTCTTCATGGTCTCCGATTTTCTTGAAATTTTGCTAAGCTCGCCAACAAACATCGTTAAAATAGAATCCCAAATATTAGGTCAAAATATATTTTTTTCGCAAAGTTATCGAATTTACAGTTTAAGTCCTCACCGTGTTTTTCAAACTGAAAGTCTCTACTCGCAGCAACGAAAAAGTGACGTCAGTGGAAGGCAGGGGTTCACTCTTTGGACTGTAGAATTTGTTCCCAACTGATTCCAAGCAGTTTCGTGGTGTCAAATGAATGCTTTGGAAGCTCGCTCCAGTACCCGCGCTCCAGCACGGAACAAATGATTGGCATATTCTGTTCTTTAGACTGCTTGCTCTACTGGCAAGCCTGCCCGCCACTGACGTCACGGCACTGAAAAGTGCGGGTATAATGTTGGTTTTTGCATCATTTTCATTTGCCGATTTCACAATAACTGTTATGAATTTCGTGATACTAAATAGCATACAGGAAAGGGTAAAGGCCAGGGAGTCGGAAAATATGGTTAGTTGAGGTAGCTCAAGAAACCGCCGGAGTACTCCTTTAAACCACTCAACCACCATACAATTTTATTTCCAGGTCGTTTATCGAGGTATATGAATTCCATTTGCAGCTGGCGGCTGCAAGAGAGATTGCCTTATTTTCATTTACTTTACTATTCCCACCAAATATGACAGGTGACCAAGAATAGAACCTCATTTGTCGGCCGAGGCACTGTGCTGGCATCAAGGCAAGCTAGCCTGTCTTGCTGGGCTCTGTGGGAGCCAAGGGTGAAAGACGAGGCAGAGGGCTCGCGACAGGCGGTTGGCGCGGAAGTCACAAGCTGGCGCGAGACAGTGCGAGCTGAACGAGGCTGAAGCTGGTACCAGGAACGTCGGAGCCGGGCTGCCTGGCCTGGCCCATGGCGAACCCCGGAGCGGTCCACCAGTGAGGCCTGGAGCAAGACCGGTGGAAACGGCGAGCCCGGGCCATATGACCTGGGTTATGACGGTCCCGGGGTGGTTCCGCAGCGAGACTTGGGCATTGATAGCCTGGGACAGCCAGCCTACGCAGCGCTGGCGTGGGAAAGGCGATCCGCGGGCCTGGACACGGACTCCGACTGTGAGCTCTGATCGACGGGCGACAACAAGAGTTGGCGTGCCTGGACTGCCGGTTTGGGCGACAACAAGGGTCGGCGTCCCTGGACTGCCGGTTCTCGACGACGGGCAACTGAGAGGTACAGTAAACCCATTCGCTGTCTTCTCGTTGCTGTGTGTCACTCCCTGGGTGACAGGCGGATCGCATACCGATCGGGCAGCGATTATTAGTAGAGGGACCTCCATAAAGAACCCCACAGCTCATATATTGTTTCATCACCCGTTTAGGATTCTGTTGTCACTCGTCAAAAGAAAAAAATAACTGTGACTAAGTTTGACTTGTTCTGGGGTGCAGGTACCCTTGGCAGTGAACTCTGCTAAATGAGGCAAACTATATCTTATACTTTTTTTAGCAAATATGCATTGTTTTAGCAAAATGAGCTACACTATGAGACTAAGGTGAAACAGAACGAGCCTCTCCACCTGGGTCTGTTCTTATCTCTCCCAGACACTATTTCCTGCTTTTTGTGGTTTGTATCAGACTTTTGTGTCTCTGTCCGGCCAAAGCATCTGTGTTAGACTAAGACTGGGGTCCTTAGGATATGTGCAGGTATTCTTCGCAGCAAATGGCTGCCAATCAGGAACACGAGTTTGTTCTCAGCCACCAAGAGCAAGTATTTTCAAGGTGAGCTTTTGCCCGCCTCTATGAGTTTTGTGTTCCATTCCTCTTGGATGCCATTTCTTATGTGTAGTGGTCTTGCATTAGTATTTTGTTGTCTCTCTTCTGCAAAAACACCCAAGTTTGACTAAAACTGGGTTCTTTCTTATACATGCAGGTCTTGGTGGCAAGCACCAGTCAATCAAGGCCAGAAGTTTTCTCTTTGCCGCTCATGGCAAGTGTTTTCAAGGTGAGTGATTGATGCCTATCTGAGTTGTGTGTTTCATTCCTCACAGACACTCTATTTCCTGTCTTCCTAGTGGTCTTGTGTCAGGCTTTTGTGTCTCTGTCCGGCCAAAGCATCTGTATTAGACTAAGACTGAGTTCTTTCGGATGTGTACAGCAATTCTTGGCAGTAAGTGGCTGCCAATCTGGAACACGAGTTTGTTCTCGGCCACCAAGAGTATTTTCAAGGCGAGCTATTGCCCGCCTATATGAGTTTCAGCATTTGTCAAGAAGCACAAAATCAAAGCCCGGGGGTTAGCCATTGCAAAAATGTTTACTCAGAAGCACATAGGGAGGAGGCTTTACAAAAGTATCTACCTGCCTCAACAAGTGAAACCGATACTAAAACGAGGGTTCCATTTGAAAACAAACATTGTCAGCCCGAGTTAACTCGGGGGCAGCCCGGAGCAAACAAGCCACGGTACGAGTATGCTTGGTTCAGGCTTTTGTAGGGGTGGTCAATGACTCTATGTTTTCCGAAAAAAAATCTTTTCTAAAAATGTTAATTCCCGAATATTCGGGGATGGGCATTGAGTCGGGATGTTAAGGTAAAAATTTTATCCACATGCCGGGATTCATGTGCCTTGTCCCCCTAGCGAGGGGGACAACGCCTTCAAAATTTTAGGGTCGCAAAAGGGGTGCATCAGTATTGACGTCTCATTTTACATCAGGCCTCTCAATTTAAAATGCACTATAAATGACATGCCTGAGATTCGTTTGGGTGTACTTCCTCTCAGCAAGTATATGGTTCTGTCTCAAAAAAGTCTAATCTGATAATTTTTTTTAATTTTTTTATTTATACATACTGCAGCCCCAGTAGGACTATGGCAGGAGTGGGAGTTATACACAGACGGTCCAGACATCACTATGGACCACTGTCAGCGGCACACAGAAATTCATCTGGTTGTAGTGATCGGATGTTTCCTGGTAACAAATTCCAGCGTTCAATGGTGTGAGGAAAAAAACTGTATTTAAGCATATCGGTACGAGGATGAAAAGGTAAAATGTTTAATTCGTGGTGGCTCCTAGTTGCAGTTGGCTTGAGAAACTTTATGTAGCTATCTAAAGAGTCAAAACGTGATGTGTTAATCATGAAATGCAAAGACTTTTGGCGTTCAATACCACGACGCTCAGAAAGAAGTCTTAAACCTAACACGGAAAGGTTAGAAGAAGGAGAAAAGTTTCAGTCATACTGACGACAAATAAAACGTACCGACTTCTTTTGAACTGATTCGACTTTATTTATATCGGGCTGTTCGTAGGGAGACCAAATAATAGAACCGTATTCGAGGATTGGGCGAATCAAAGTTTTAAAAGTTAAAAGTTTAGTATCTTGGGGTGCCACACGTAAAGTACGCCGCAAGTATTCAAGTCTTTTAAGAGATTTGTTATATGCCGTATCAATGTACTTAGACCAAGATAAATCTGGCATGAAAAGGAGGCCAACATATTTATAATTCAAAAACTCTTTCTAGGCATAACCCGTCAAATGAATAATTAAACACAGAAGGTGATGAACGCCTAGAAAAGGTCATAAAAACGGTTTTACGAAAGTTCAGGTTCATTTGCCAGGTTTTACACCATGTACAAAAATTCACAAGAGAATTGTTAAGAGTTATATGGTCATCGGAGGAGTTTATCACGTGATATAGTATGCAGTCGTCAGCGTAAAGTCTTATCTTAGTGGAAATATAGCGTGGCAAATCATTGATGTATAACAGAAAGAGTAGCCGTCCAAGAACTGATTCTTGTGGAACACCTGATGATACGTCAACTGTACTAGATTTGGATGAGTTAAAGTAGACAAACTGTGACCGACGAGAAAGAAAACTGGATATCCAGTTGACCAGGTGATGATTATTTAGAATTAGGTTAAGCTTGTGTAGAAGTTTAGAATGAGGAACTGTGTCGAAAGCCTTTGACAAATCTATAAATATTGCATCAACTTGATTACCGATATTAAGAGACTGACCAATATCATGAACAAATTCTGTTAGTTGTGTCATGTACGTGAAAACGGTCCATTACGTGCCTGTAGGCTATATGTTGCAATAATTTGCATGAATGTGATGTTATAGAAATTGGTCTGTAGTTTGACAGTGATTGTGAGTTGCCAGATTTGTATACGGGAATGATTTTTGCGAGTTTCCAAGATGAAGGAACTGTGGCCGTTGACTGTGATTTCTAAAAAATAACCGTGAGATACCGACTGCACCAAAGGGAGTACCGGACAATAAACGAATTAGGAATGTCATCAGGACCAGGACTTTTTTTAGTATCTAACTTCAAAATCAGGTTTAGTACACCCCGATCGTTCACATCTATGCCGTCAACCGCAGACTGCGAAACATGAGTAAAAGGAGGAACTTCGAAATTATCAACTGTAAATACTGACTGAAAGTATGTATTGAACGCTGTAGCAATTGTCAGCGCGTCCATGGTAGTTACGTCGTTAATTATAAACGATTTTGAAGTCGTGCTACCTGGTAAAATAGATTTCCAGAATTTTCGAGGGTTGCTTTTTATTAAGTTTTGCAATGTAACTCGGAAATAGAAGTCTTTCGCAGAATTAGTTTTAATTAGTTTGGTTGTTTACCGCACCTCAGGTCTCCACCAACGATTCATCAGGACGAGACCCAACCGGGACACTAGGGAGGAGCGGCTTAAGCAAGGGAGGCTACATATACGACAGCTTCTTGCGGACAAGAAACGAAAATAGATAGATGGTGGGTGTTTCATTTGCTATGCTTTTTGGCATCCACATTCTGTTTGTTATGTTTCAAGATTCCTGCAGAGTTCAATTTCAACTCTTTTAAAATACCGAGCATGCGCCCAGATCGCAGAAGCGTCTACCCCCTGTTTTCGGAACAATCTGCAAATAAGCAAAGGGCATACCAGACACCCATCCACCTGTTTTCAGCCATGCCCAAAATATTAAAAGAACACATCAAGCGCCCAGGTGCCGCGGCGTCCTTGCCAATATAGTGACGGTCGCGGAGCCGACAGATCTGTGCCTGGCACAAGCCATGGCATGGCCTTTGGGAACCGGGGAATCGAGATTAGAGATGTAGCACAGAAATTGGAGGCAAGCGGCGAAGGTGAGCAGAGTTAACGGAAAACAAGGATGAAGGGGGTTCTGTCGTATGAGGCATCTATGTCCCGTGCATGTAATTTTGAGTGTGCTGTAGGCGGCTACTCGAAAAAATTGCTACTTGTGCGTAACTAATCACAAATCTCTCTTGCAGTTTCCACGGCCCAAAAGCAAGCAGGCGCCAGTTTGTTCTCGTTCAAAGGTGAGGATTCCAGATTTTCTAGTTTGCTCTGAAGCAGCAATACTGAAGCCAGACAAGCTGTAGGGCATATTTAATTGACGGAGCTCAGAACGACTGGAGACGCTTTCATTGAAGCTTGTTTTGCTGCAATACACGTGGACAACACATTTGTCGACGTGTGTCCAGTTTTATCGCAAGAGGCATATTATGTCACGCGCATGTAATTTTGAATTTATGCAGCTTAGTGTGCTGTAAGTGGCTACCAGTGATGTGATTGCTGTGCCAATTGCGCCAAACTGCGCCAAGGGGCTAACCCTGCTACATCCTGCTACATTTCGCCAAAATATGGGTAATCTGCGCCGAGCCTGCTCCAAACACCCAATTTAGGTCGCCTTTCAAAACCGAAACTAAACTGAGTACTGTAATTGAGCAGGTGTGTGATATGTGGCGCAAGCGGCCACCTGACAAAGTACCGTGCATCAATTGTCCACGCGGTCTTGCATGGTTTTCCCGGCATCTTGCGTTTCGCGCTCGTTTGTGGGTCTCGTCTCTCGTCTCTTTTATATGTTCAGCAATAGACACGGATGTGTGCAGACGCTCCGATGCTAGTGTGCCGGGTACCAGCTATGCCGTCATGCTGTGAAACGAAACCATGTTTTTGCGCGGCAGGAGTTACTTTATGAGCTGAAGCAACGGCCGTGGGAAAACTATATTCGGTCAGTGCCTTTCAGTGACCGTGGTCGCGCGACGTCGAATGTTGCCGTTCCCACATCACTGCAGATATGGTACTTTCTAAGATGAAACTAAGTACCACCGCATGTTCATTAACATTCCTGTTCTTGTTTAAATGATACGTTACTACAAAAATCCATCTTTAATTCAAAAACTGCTCTGTCAAAGTATTGTTTATCTAGATTCCTCTCGGTGGGCCTTCTTTTGAGAGGGACCTCGGTACGTGAAAAATCTGCTGTGAAAGAAAGTTGGTGAAAAGAAGTGAGCTAAAGCAAAGAAGGCAATGTCTGCAAGCTGAACTCGCACAGCACGCTTGCTTGTCTCGAGTTCAGTCGTTGCACAAAGTGCTCCAAGAACATTTTTAGGCTGGCTCGCAATGTCTTGCATCGATACACTCAGGTTCTTTATTTTTTGTGTTTAGCTTGTACCTTGTTTGCCGGCCTGGCAAGCACGCGCCACTGGACTGTTTTTGTCGCATGCTCGAAAGTTACGTTTTGTGTACAATTTTGGGGATAAGGTAGCGATGGAGCTGAGGAGCATGGTTTCAGTTTCGATCGGACAGCCGTTGTCTGCGCTCGCGTGACGAAGCATGCCCAACAGCAAGTCTGCCGAAGTTGGCCTCACGTGCATGCGAACATGATTGCGTTACTGAGGCACTAGCTGGGATGCTTGCAACTCATTGTTTTACGTTTGCTTACTTTTGACGAAAATCTGGCACGTCAGGAACCAGTAAAACGGTGGCAAGCGGTTTTTCGAAATTGCTTGGCAATGCCTACAGCACTGTACACTTGTGGGATGTCTGAGCAGTAAAAACAGAAGCAGCGAGTTCCGTCACAACACGTCGCATCAGAACACAACACAAAGTGCCCTTTGTTTGTACAGCCCTTAAAACAAATATTTTTATTTTCCTAAGAATATCTGCTCCAAAATCCACTTTTGCTGCTCCGAAACACCGTCTTGGCTGCTCCAAAAGCCGCTTTTTCTGTTCCAAAACAGCAGCGTAGACTTTCCATTTTCCCGGAGGGGGCAGGCTGAGAAGTTCTCCGGGGGGGGGGGGTGCTGCTGCTGCTGCTGCTGCTGCTGCTGCGCCTTTACCTTTTCGCCAGAACTGGAGATTGAAGCTATCGAAAGCACGCTGGGATTCCTATGTATTTTGTCAATGAAGGCAACGTGGGCGCTATTTCGTTTACATGCCACTACTGGAAGCTCGTTACATGGCACGTAAATAGCGTCTCGGTAAGGATCATGGCCCGGGCCCGGGGGGCTCTGCCCCCCCCCGGATCTTACCAGGGGGGCACGAGCCCCGATGCCCCCCCGAAGTCTACGCCTATGCTCCAAAACACTGTTTTGGTTGCTCCAAAGGCCACATTTGCTGCTCCAAAACACTGTTTTAGTTGCTCCGAAACGTGCGCCAAAATGGCTTAGGCCAATCACATCACTGGGCTACTCAACGAAATTGCTACTTGGACGCAACTAATCACAAATCTTTCTTGCAGTTTCCATGGCCCACGAGGCAGCTGGTGCAAGTTCATTCTCCTTCAAAGGTGAGGATTATAGATTTTCTAGATTGCTCTGAAGCAGCAATACTGAAGCCAGACAAGCGGTACGGCATATTTAATTGACGGAGCTCAGAACGACTGGGGAAGCTTTCACTGAAGCTTCTTTTGCTGCAATAAACCACTTGTCTGGCTTCAGTGTCTCTGTAGGCGACAAAACATGTGCAGTGATGTGATTGCTGTGCCGATTGCACCAAGCGCCAAGGGGCTAACCCTGCTACTTCCCGCTACATTTCGCCAATATATGGGTAATCTGCGCCAAAGGAATAATTTGAGTCTCCTTTCAGTACCGAAACTAAACTGAGTATTGTAATTGAGCAGGCGAGTGTTATGTGGCACAAGCGGCCGCTTGACACAAAGTACCGGGCATCAATTGTCCACCTGGTCTTGCATGTTTTTCTTGGCGTCTCGCGTTTCGCGCTCTCGTCTTGTGGGTCTCGTCTCTTTTTTTATATTTTCAGCGATAGACGCGGATGTCTGCAGACGCTCCGACGCTATAGCGTGCCGGGTACCAGCTGTGCCATCATGCTGTGAAACGAAACCACGTTTTTGCGTGGCAGGAGTTACTTTGTGAGCTGAAGCAACGGCCGCGGGAAAACTATATTTGGTCACTGCCTTTCAGTCACCGTGGTGGGCGCGACGTCGAATGTTGCCGTCTCCACATCACTGCAGATTTGGTACTTTCTAAAATGAAACTAAGTAGCGCCGCATGTTCATCAATCTTCCTGTTCTTGTTTAAATTATACGTTACTACAAAAATTCATTTTTAATTTAAAGACTGCTCTGTCAAAGTATTAATTATCTAGATTCCTCTCGGTGGGCCTTCTTTTGAGAGGGACCTCGGTACGTAAAAAATCTACCGTGAAAGAAAGTTTGTGAAGAGAAGTGAGCTAAAGCAAAGAAGGCAATGTCTGCACGCTGAACCCGCACAGCGTGCCTGTTTGTCTCGAGTTCAGTCGTTGCACAAAGTGCTCCAAGAACGTTTTGAGGCTGGCTCGCAATGTCGTGCATCGATCACTCAGGTTCTTTTTTTTGTGTGTTTAGCTTGTACCTTGTTTGCCGGCCTGGCAAGCACGCGCCGCTGGACTGTTTTTGTCACATGCTCGAAAGTTACATTTTGTGTACAATTTTGGGGATAAGTTAGTGACGGAGCTGAGGGGCATGGTTCTGGTTTCGATCGGACAGCCGTTGTCTGCGCCCGTGCGACGAAGCATGCCCAACAGCAAGCCTGCCGAAGTTGTCGTCACGTGCATGCGAACATGATTGCGTGACTAAGGCACCAGCTGGGACGCTTGCAATTCATTGTTTTACGTTTGCTTACCTTTGACAAAAATCTGGCACGTCGGGAACCAGTAAAACGGTGGCCAGTGGTTTTTCGAAATTGCTTAGGAATGCCTACAGCACTACACTTGAGGGATGTCTGAGCAGGAAAACAGAAGCAGCGAGTTCCGTCACAACATGTCACATTAGAACACAACACAAAGTGCCCTTCGTTTGTACAGCGCTTGAAACGAATGTTTTTATTTTCCTTAGAATATCGACTTCAAAATCCACTTTTGCTGCTCCGAAACACTGTCTTGGCTGCTCCAAAAGCCGCTTTTGCTGCTCCAAAACACTGTTTTGGTTGCTCCAAAGGCCACATTTGCTGCTCCAAAACACTGTTTTGGTTGCTCTGAAAGGTGCGCCAAAATGGCTTAGGCCAATCACATCACTGCATGTGCCCAGTTTGGTCACGAGAGGCATATTATGTCACGCACATTTAATTTTGAATTCATCCGGCTTAGTGTGCTGTAGGTGGCTGGTCAAAGAGATTGGTACTTGGACGCAACTAATCGCAAATCTTTCTGGCAGTTTCCACGGCCTAAGAGCCAGCAGGTGCCAGTTTGTTTTTCCTCAAAGGTGAGAACTCCAGATTCCCGAAGCAGCAATACTGAAGCCAGACGAGCTATAGGGCATTTTAAACTGACTGAGCTCAGAACGACTGGGGGCTCCTGCATTGAAGCTTATTTTTCTGTAATACATGCGGGCGACATTGACGTGTGCCCAGTTATGTCGCAAGAGGATATCTATGTCCCGTGCATGTAATTTTGAATCTTTCCGACTTAGTGTACTTTACGTGGCTACTCAAAGTAACTGCTACTTGGAAGCAACTAATCGCAAATCTCTCTTCCAGTTTCCACGGCCTACAAGCAAGCAAGCACCAGTTCGTTTTTCCTCGAAGGTGAGCATTACAGATACTCTAGTTTGGTGCAAAGCAGGAATAGTGAAGCCAGACGAGCGGATACGTGTATTTAATTGACCGAGCTTAGAATGACCCGTGGCAATGGCATTGAAGCTTATTTTTCCGCAATCAACGCAGACATAATTTTGAATCTATCCGGCTTAGTGAAGGATTGCTACTTGTTGCGAACTAAACACAAATTTTTATTTTGCAGTTTCTATATGGCTGCAGCTAGCAGGTGCTGTTTTCATTAAAAGGTGAGGATTTCACATTCTGTTTTCAAACATCAAGTTTTTGAATGAGGGTCCTAAACAATTAACTTTCTTTTGCAGTAAATGCCAGAACCTCCAGTTCAGGAATGTGTTAAATATATTTGGTATGGATAAGCCCAGTGTTTTGCTTCTTTATTCATAATTTGACAACAGCAACATTTTTTATTTTATCACTCAGAAATACACACAAGGAGGGACTGCGTTGCAAGGAAATGTCGTGCTGAATGAGATATTCCAACTCGTATATAGTTTTATTGGTAGCCGATATAATATGTTGGATTCCAATATCCATAATATGCTAAGTACACTGGAATCACAACCCTTATTAGATCCCCATACGACGCATGGGGATCCAATAAGGGTTCATACGGTATTGGATTCCAGTGTTTTTAGCGTATTATGGATATTGGAATCCCATAACAAACCCTTATTGTAATACAACACAATAAATGTAATGTTTTCCAATATCCATAATACGCTGTTTATATTGGGGTTTTCCAATAGGGGTATGGGATACCAATGTTTATAGCGTATTGTGAATATTGGAATCCCATAACAAACCCTTATTGTAATACAATACAATAAATGTAATGTGTTCCAATACACTATCCATATTGTATTGTAATACAATAAAAATATATTGTTTCCCAATATCCATAATACGCTGTTCATATTGGGGTTTTCCAATAGGGGTTTGAGAGATCAGCCGAACTGAGCCCGTCGACTCCTTGCGTGCATATGGACGACTTATGCGCCAACCTCTTGTCAAATTCTCGTTACGCCAGTTAGGTTCTGGTAGCGCTTCAAAACGGCACATTAAGGGCCGCCATATTTTGCAAACGGAGCTGCTTCCTGAACGCGGCAACGCGTGTTTCCGTAAAAAGTTCACAGGAAAGACCCAGCAAAGGTTTGTGGTCCCCAAATAGTATATCGCGGGTTATGATTCAAGTAGAATTTCATCTTGCTTATTTTAGCGCCTTTGATCCCAATGAATGCCCCCGTTGAAATCGTGCCGTTGTGCTCTCGCTTGTTCAGTCGCCTTCGGCGTGCGTCAGCTTCGCCGTCTTTGCCAGCGGGGCACTGGCGAACGCTGCAGATCTGTCAACCCGCTTTATGCTTTGGCTAGCAGAGGGCGTTCGTAAAATGCGTCAGCTGTTGCTGGCTTCACGTGATGTGCCGTGCGTGCTTCCATTCATTCCAGCATTCGTTTCATTCATTTATTCAACCCTTGAAGGTCAAATGGGCAGGTTTCCATGGTGACGGTGATGAAAGCAGACAGTCTTTATATTGCGGAAGAACGCTGCAATGGGGGTTGGTGGCCGAGTGGGCTAGCGCACACGAGCTCGGAGAACGTGGAGCGAAAGCTCGCCCTGCAGAACCCAGGGATCTTGAGTTCAATCCCCACCCCTACCCGTTTCAATCTAGATGAGCATCATTCCGGCGTGCGGTCATTGCATCACTACTGTGTGGTGCACGTCAAAGACCCCAGGCTAGCAGTAATAACGCACTGGCTAAATTGCTCATCTAGAACGAGTGACGCGTCGCAACTTTGAAATGGCTGGCCAGCTACACGCTGTATAAAATCCACCCAACCGCACTTATTAGAATAACGCTGCGGCGCATCGATACCAGGTGTGTTGCGAGGCCCTTACGGCATAGTTTTTAAGGGGCGGAACGTGAACAAATAGAGTTCAATATAAGGAC
Organism: Ixodes ricinus; assembly: GCA_037355805.1. Classification (NCBI taxonomy): domain Eukaryota; kingdom Metazoa; phylum Arthropoda; class Arachnida; order Ixodida; family Ixodidae; genus Ixodes; species Ixodes ricinus. The sequence continues at coordinate 39,256 of JAZHYW010046666.1, forward strand.
TTAACGCAGACGGCTGCCTTTCTCCAGAGCCTCATCTTTTTCCGAGCCTTGCACGAAAAGCGTGTTTGTAGACCGGAGATTGGAGAAAGCTTTTGGTCTTTTTTAGAACAACATGGCTCTAAAGTACTATTTGTGTCAGAAGAAAATATCCTAACTCTCGGTTGATGGAAAACTTCACCCGCTGACAGCTGTACTCCGTTAACCATAAAGCTGATACTGCAGCCAATGCTACAAGCATGTGAGCTTGATGTCGCGCCTTTGCACGAGTTATTCCGCAGAATGAGCGCTCGCGTTAAAAATGCTGTCTCAGTGTCAGGAGCGCGGGCTGGCTCGCGCTTCTAACTTTGGCAGCAGTCTCAGCTAGAGTGCCTCGATGTCCCTCTGTTTAGGGTGATGCCATCGTTTGTATACTTCGTTTCAGCTTGGGTCCAGACGCAGCCGATGCTACTAAGCGCGAGCTCCGCGGGCTTTCAGCGTCCCTGCGAAGCACGCGCTCGTGCAGTGCAAGCACTGTTCAGGGTCACATGCTCGCGCTTGTAGCATCGGCTGCGTCTGGACCCAAGCTGAAACGAAGTATAGTACCCGATGCCGACAGCACGCGCTAACAATAAAAATACAAAGAAATCACAGGAAACAAAATGTCGCTGTAGCAGAGTCAACGCCACGAGCGCGTGCAGGGACACGCTCTTTCACGCGCTTGAGAACAAAAAATAAAAATAAACGTTAGAAACAAAATGGCCAGATGTCATCACCCCAAGCAAAGCGCACATGAAGGTACCCTAGTCTGAGCTTAAGGGGGATTTAACCGCTATTTATTTGTACCCTTTTCATCATAGATGGCGCAGAATTTTTCCGGAACAAACGAGTTGCATGTTCGCAGCTGCGCATGCAGGTCGGGCGCTCGAGGTGGGCTCAGGCCACGGGATGTTCGCCGCCTATCAAGAGCTAGATCTTCTTCGCTCTGTGTCCGCCGTTGCAGGAAGCGGCCAACAGGCTGCGCGAGATATGAGCCAGTACATACGTAGATTACAGTGGCTTACAAAACGTAGAAGAAGCTCTGATTTGCGAATGAATTCGAAGTTCCATCATCATTCGAGATTATGGAAAGCACAGGGTGCGGCGTTGCGGCCGTTTAAACCACAACATCTGGCACGCAAACGTTGTTTCGCAAAAAAAAATATATATATCTTTAAAGCTTATTTTAAAGCTAGAAAAAAAAAATCTAAAGTGGCAGTTCTGCACTGCCTATGTCTTATATCGGCCTGCTCTTCGTCTGAATACTGGTTTGCAAACCCGCTCCCAGGATATGCGCGAATAAAGCCCATCTATCCTGGGAAAAGTGGCGCCAATCATTTTTTTTTGGAAATGCTCGAGACACGTGCTCCGCGCCACTTCTGGGAAGAACTATACTTCGTTTCAGCTTGGTCCAGACGCAGCCGATGCTACAAGCGCGAGCTCCGGGCTTCCAGCGTCCCAGCCAAGCACGCGCTCGTGCAGTACAGGCACTGTTCAGGGCCACACGCTCGTGCTTGTAGCATCGGCTGCGTCTGGACCCAAGCTGAAACGAAGCATAGAGCCATTAATGGCGAATTCGGGTGGTCAGTCGCCGGCGAGCCCACGCCGGCAGCACCGGCAACCAAACCCACGCCAGAGGCGCATCACGTGACCCTCTCCACCCGAAAACAAAGTGCCTGCAACTGGCGTTTTCGTTTGCCTGGGTGGCGGGTGTGCTTTGTTAACTTCTTCCTCGAATATTTTATGATACAATAGGCACGCTGTAGGCATCAGCAACATATATTTGGACTATAAGATGTGGGTAAACAAATTTTAATATATTTTGTTTGGATTCCCGAAGAAATGTTGCCATCTTACAGAGAATCCAAGAAAACTCACCAGCGTGTTTATATTCCATTTTATTGTTATTACCTTTTTTCCGGAATCCTCATCACTTTCATTTAGCCCAGCCCTATGAAATAGTAATGCGCGTTCAAGTGTCGAGCTGCAGCACTATGAATACATTTTTTTACAGCGGTGTAATAACACGCTCTGTCCCATAGCAAACTGATCTTGCGCCAGCTTCCTTTAAAAATATTGTTTCTTTATCTCCGTTGTTTTCGCTCTCTTTTCTCGTACCACACAGGCGTGTCTGTCTCAGTAGCTTCGTTTTCTAGTCACGGGCTTAAGCTGAGCTAGTTCGTTCGTTTGGGTTCGTTTTCTACTCGAACCCGCTATCGGCGAGCATTGTTTGGTCTGGTTCCCTTTCCCGATTCGAATATGACGATACCGGATACAGTCTAGCAGACAAGCTACCTGACCTCTTGAAGCTCGGGCAAAATTGTGCCGGTAAATTGCCGGCACACGCCTGAGAAGCGCCACCCGAACGGCGCGCACTCGCCAGCCTTTGACCACGCGGACGCCGGTACCGGATATACGGCAAAATATTTTGCCGGGAAATGACCACCCGAATTCGCCATAAATGAGCTGCTCTTAGAATGTCGGCACTCTGTTCGCCAACATTGTTTTGGGCGCCGACATTTGGTGCTTGTGCAGAGTAGGACGCAATTGCCGATCGTCATGATTCAAAAGTGCGACTTCCTCAGCATTAGGGATTGGGTGTTAGGAAGCTCATGTAATATTGCTTTGCTCTGTCGTGAATCTGTCTAAACATTTGTAGAGGGCGGAAAGCGTTTCCTGTGATTTCAGATCAATCTTCAGATAACTGGCAACCATGATTTTAAGCCACAAAATGAACAAGTGTCGTTAGTCTAAATAAGTGAAAGCTAAGCTTACACTAAATAAGCGTAGCTTTTTAGTGGCACTATAGAAGAACGTGGCCTCTGAAATCTAGCTCAGTGCTGAGCTGTTCTGCAATGATCTTCCTAGTGCCACTAAATAAGCTACGCTTCAGAGTAACGACACTTGTCCATATTGTGGCTAAAAATCATGGTGGCCAGTTATCTGAAAATTCGTCTAAAATCACAGAAAATGCTTTACGTCCTCTCAATTGTTTAAACGCTTCGCGACAAAGTAAAGCATTATTACATAAGCTTCCTAACACCGACTCAAATGCCGAGCAAGTCGCGCTTCTGAATCATGACGATCAGCAGTTGCATCTGCTCTGCGGCAAGCACCAAGATGGCGGCGCCCACAGCAATATCGAGGAACAGAGTGCCAACCCTAAGCATAGCTCATTTAGTGGCGAGGTCCGCAGTTCTGCACGTCCAGAGGTGTGGACCTCGTCGGCGATGTCCACTCTTCTGCGCGGCGAGTCAAAAGCAACAGTAACAGCCGTTTCTTACCCGTGAACTGTACCAAGGAGTTCTCTGCCCAACCAAGTGGCGCGGCTCTACTACTCGTGCACAATCGCGCGTCCAGTGCACAGCAGCTGACAACATTGGCAACGGGTATGGCAAGAAAGGACACTTCCCGTCTGTCTGCCTGTCAGCGAAATAGAACCACTCAAATACACAAAGCCATGTTGCAGTCGAGCCGGCAATTGCAGACTAGGGTTCCTCAATGTCCTTTAGTTCAGGGTGATGCCCCTCTTGGTATACTGTATTCCACCTTATGATGTACCGCAGGTTACGCTACAGGCGCGAGCTCCTTGCTCTGGGACACACCTCGGCGGCACAAGCTCTCGTGCGTTTTAGACCGGCTGCCAACGCTATGAGCTCGCGCTTCTAGACTTCGCTGCGGTACAACATAAGGTGAAACGGAGTTTAGTACCCGATGCCGACTGCACGTGGTCATGGGTAAAACACAAAATAAATCGACGAAAACCAAATGTCGCCATAGCACAGTCAGCGCCACAAGCGCGTGCAGGGACACGCTCTTTCAAGCGCGCTCTGAACAAAAACAAAATAAAAGTGCGGGACAAAGTGGCCAGATGTCTCCACCCTAAGGAAAGCGCACATGAAAGCACCCCAGTGCAGACTAAGTTCCTATGATAAAATTCACGGTAACAAGTACCGCCAACCATCGTTGTCGAAACGCGCAAGACACGTGCGGGGAGCGGGTGCTCCGCTGCCATTCGCTTCCAAGGGCCGCTCATTTCAGTACTGCGCCGACAACTGCTTCCAAGGGCCGCTCGAGACACGGGCCTCGTGCACTGGTGCATTTGACGCCAAATGCAAGAAAAACTCAAACACATCGAAGGGCTTTAGTCCAGACCACAGTCCAGACAGATAAAGAAAAATCGGTGGCCAAGTGTAATAAAAAAAAGGATCGGTGGTTGAGTGGGTTAGAGCACACCAGCTCGAAGCACGTGGAGCGAAAGTTCGCGCTCTATAACCCCTTGATCCTGAGTTCAATCCCCACCCCTGCCTGTTTCGATCTGGATGAGCATCGTACCGGCGTGCGGTCGTGTATCACTACCAACGTTACTTTGATCACCACTGCGTGATGCACGTTAAAGACCCCACCCGAAGGAAAAATCCATCAATGTAACGCTGTCTGGCAGTCGATGTTTTCTAGTGGACACCTGTCTGTGCCTGATTGTACGTCAAGCACGTCTGATTCGCCAACAAGTTACTCTGACCAACAGTCAAAATCCAGTCAGACTTCGCTTGCCGGCTTTCTGATGGTTTCCTGGTGGCAGGCGGCCGCCGCGAAATGCCGATGTGATTTCTTGGTGGCGATTCTGACTGTACATCGATTGTCTCTGACTGTACGTCAAAAGGTTTGACGTGCAGACGGACGTACGGGCAAAGGACGTAATGTTCGTTCGGATACCACTATTTCGTCAAATCTATTAATACGAAAAATGATCTATACACGAGAAAACGATTTCCGGAACGTGAGCCCATAAAACCGCTGATCTTAGAGATATGACAAGCAGGACACCCGACAACCCTGATCAGAAGCACGCCGAAACGCCGAAAATGCCAAGCACGCCAAACGCGCCACTTTCTACATTCGCCACTTTCGCTTCGCCATAGAAGCTTCGCCGAGCTGGCCGAGCTTCACGAACGATCGCTCTCAACTCGTTTTGTTTGCGCACTTGTGCCACCCTGTCGATTCAGCACGGGATCTACAATGTCTTATGTTTTAGTAGAATTTCTTCTCGATAAGACCCAGTCTGTCGTGAGTTCCGACTATGTAAGGAACTTTAGCTGTGTAGTTGAAGGCGACAAGGTGTACCAGGTATCTGGGCCGGAGACGCGCGAACAAATGGAGGGTTCTACGACGCGAAAGTACTCTACATGGCAGGTGAGTAGAACTAAAGTACGGCGATTGATGTACGAGTGCTTTGCATAAAATGCGGAAGCATTATTTGAAACGATGCCTCATTGTCGGAATCTGCGCTGCAATATTAGAGAGTTTTAATAGATCGTTCCGATGACTCCGATAACGATACCCCATACTCTGCCTCCGCCTTTGCGCTTACATATAGTATCGTTATCGGTCGGAGATATCGGAACGATCTACTAAAACTCTAAAATACTCCCTGACCTCCAGTGGAGGGTTCAGGCCAGAAGGTTTCACTTTCTATCTGGTCGACTCTTAGCGCCCACTGATGTCGCAGCTCATTATTATTGTTTCACGAAAAACCCGCAGACAAAAAGCATCCGCGAGGCGTGGATCCAGATATGTCTGCTGTTCGGTTTTTCGTCCTTGGGGGCCAGGGCTGTACTGTCGCGGCGATTCATGCTTGCTCTCTAGCTTCAACGGAGTCGCGCACGTTTTATGAATTAAGGGAAAGCTGAAGCGGTTTAAAATATGAGAAAAACACGCGAGCCCGGTTGAGGTGAGACCTCAACCACATCACAAATATCGTAGTCGTTTGGTCATTTTCTGCATGACGGGTCTGTGAAAAGCTGCTTTCAAAGTAGCGCCGAAGCCGCGCCGAAGCCACGCCTCTCCGAAGCCTGGAGGGAGAGGGGAGAGGAGGAAGCCCGTCAGCCGATGTCACAAGAGGTCCGGCTGGGGACCCTCAAGCCGCGGCGAAGTCACGCTTTCCTCGTAGGCTGCTCTACTGACTTTTCGAGACACGTTGTCGTTCCCGCCGCCACATAGCGCTTGCTTTTATCCGTTCACCGGTCATGCGTGTATTGACTCAATCGCCTGACGTGTTGATTGCTCTCGCGTTTGTTCATGTATTTGCAGAATTCTCAGGCACGAACCAACTGATTCACGGCGTGCTGTTGCACGATGCCGGCCACTCTCATGTCGCTAGCCGCCAGCGCTCACAGATGCGGCGCTGGTCGCGCCGGTTGTTCTTCCCGCTTACCGCCTTCCCGCACTCCGAGCGCGAACTTTTAAAGGGGGGAGAGGGGGGGGGGGGTTGGAGGCGAGTGCACCGCTTTTTGTTCGAAATGTGTTTCCGTTCGCGCATATGAAAACTACGTACGTATGGGTTTGGGGGTCTGAAGAAGGCTCGCTCGCCCGAACGACTCTGTCGACCATCTTTGAAGGTAAGAAGGCAATTCAGCGTATTAAAAGTCACAAGCGAAAAAAGGAAACGTAACTAGGTCAAAAGAGGTTTAGGTCGACTGTTCTAGAAAAAAGCTATTACGTAATTAGGAATTGTGCAGTGTACTAGCAGCTGCGAATCATATAGCCAAATAGCGGGTTTCCACTGGCTTTCTTGTGTTTGTCGCCTTTATATTGAGTGTGTTAGCGTTGGTTTCTTATATAGCATTTAGAAGTGACCCTTATTTTCCGAACCGTCTGGGTCCTGGAAATATGGGAAACAAAAAGCAATCTTGGGTAGCCCAAGGTTATTTTATTTTAGCTTCTAATCTACTCCGCTACCCAGTCACTTGAGAGAGGAGGGTTCCTCTAATAAGTGGTCATGCAATTCATAATGCGACTTACCTGGATTGCAAATCGTTTGTGCATATAAACGTTTTTTTTTTTTTTACAGTTGCTCATAAATTGATTTCGCTTATTTTTTTTAATGTAAGCATAAGTTTTGTTAGAATTTCTTCTCTTCCATGGGTTTATATTCTCTTCAGAAGAGCGCTTTCTGAGACTACAAAGCATGCGACCTTCTGTTTGTTCTGAATTGACTTCTCTTTTTTACAAGTTACGCAGCGTTTTCCATATAAAGTTTGTGTCAAGCAATGGTTCATTGTGCCGTAGAAACGCGATCGAACGCCTTGATCTTGGTAGAGAGAGGGAGAGGTACTTTATTTTCTGGCTGCTCTGGTTCGAGGTCGTCGCTATCTAAGGAGCCCGGCTGGGCCCCTGGCTGTTGTGCTGGGTCCGGTTGACGGGATCCCTAACATGTGCTTGATGTGGTGCCAGCTAAATGGCTACATGTGGCCGGGCTTCTACCGCAGGGATTTGGTAGAAGTATGCGAATGTGAGAGGCCCGGGAAGCTTACCTGAAAATTCGGCATCAAATTAAAGGGCTGCGGGGCACACATTTTCGCTTTTTCTAACGCTATAATGGCGTCGTAGATGGTGGCAAAAAACTAAACGCAGCAGAGGGTACCGCTATCAGCAAGGATGGACCTTCTGCGCAGTTATTTATCGCACGCGACAAGGACAGGTGGCAGAACGGCGACCCGTGTCATCACCCGCCCCATCTCAGGGGAAGCTCTCCCGTCGCCCGAAGCCGATTATACTATCGCTTGTGGGTCGCTACCTGACCGACGCCCCGATCGGGAGCGTGCCCCGCCTCGCTCCCCAAGAAGTCACTCACACAATGTGCACTTTCATAACAGTTTACCCAGCTAAACTCACGCGTCGATGGTCGGCGTCCCCCGTCCTCGTCCGTCGTCCTGGTCGTCGTCGGCCACACACGTCCTCGCTGTCCGGTCCGCAGGTTCCGAAGCGTGAGCCTCCTTTGTCCCGCTTCCTTTTCGCACCATCGCCCCCCACCGATCACGTGCCCACCACGATCCATTCACGTGAGCACCCACGCCCTTGCCACGGTCCCCGCACGATCTCCGAGGGGCGATGACGAGCCGTATGGCGGCGCTCCCCCGCCCAGAGATCCGGGTGAGCAGGGAACGCGGGGCCGCCTCCGGCCTCGGCAGGGCCGCGGGAAGAACCGGGCCCGAAGGGGGCGAGGAAATGCGGGGAAAGACGGGGACTCCAGGGGGACGCGGCCGGACGGATCCCCGCACCTCCCTCCCTCCAAGGCTCGGACCCCGGGGGGAGCAAGTCGGTGGAGGAGCGGGGACGGTCCCCGGCCAAAAACTCCTCCAGCTCCTGCCATGACAGTGTCCTCGGCGGGCGGAGGAGGCAACGGGGTGGCGAGGGGCCCCGGCCGAGGGGGGGGGCGGCACCAGCTGGGGGCGGCAGCGGGTCGGAGACCGGCGGCGGCGCGGTCGCTGTCTGGAAACGGCGGTGGAGAGCAGCGGCAGCGGCGGCAGCTGCAGGGGGCGGCGGCAGTGGCTGCGGGAGTGGCCCCCTCCTCGGAAGCTCCCGGGCCGCCGGGGCCAGGAGGTCGGGCCGGTCCCTCTGGAGCAGCCACGGCGCCGCCTCGACTTGCGTAGGAGGGCCCACCGCCATCAGCAGCTCCTGGTGGCGCGGGCTGGCTGGTGTGTCTCGAGGGTGGACCACCGGCACCCGGCAGAGCCAGCAGGGGTCCTGCAGGTCCGGGGCCAGCCCAGACGGGGGCAGTGTGTGCCCCAGGAAGGGCGGCAGGGACCTCGGACACCGGGCGTGTCGTGGACCGGTCTCGGCTGGATCCCGCCAACGCTGGCGGGACACGAAATGGAGGTCCCGCTGCCCGTCCCACGTCGTCCAAGTCGCCACGGTGTGGCATGGCCGCCGGCTCCAGGCCCGTCCCCCCTGCGGTGGCGGTCCCCTCGCCCCCTGGAAGGAAGTCGTGCGGGGCGAAGAGGCCGGCTCGTGCCTGCGGTCCTCCCGCGGCGGACTGTTCCCCTCGCGCAGGCGTGGCCGCGCGGTGGCTCGCGGAATCCGCGGAGCCCTGCCTGGCGCCGTCCGGACCCAGCGTCCGGACGCCCGATTGCGGGGCCACCCTCCGCGGGTCGCCGACCACGGGAGTCGGGCCGCCTCGGACCCGGGGCGCCCACCCCGGGTACTGGGGGGAGCGTTGGCGCCCGCCGTTCTGGCCTGGCGGGCCTCCTGGGAGGGGTTGTCCCGTCCAGCGCCGGCACGTGCTCGGCGTCGGGCGTCGTTCCAGAAAAGGCATTTCTGTCGGGAAAAAAGCTAAATTTAAAAACACAAAAATGGACTAGACCCTGCGCCGCAGGTCGTGGTGACGGCAGGAACTCCTGTTGAAGTGAAGCTCGCCGACAGTGTCATGCACCGGTTCGGCCACGCGCGCTTCATCCGTGCTCCGACTGCGCCGGCCGTCCCGGCCGAGACAGGGCTTCCCCCGTCCTCATCGGCCGCTTCTCGTCCATCGCCGTCCTGATCACGAAGGTAGTACACCTTTAAATCGGTCCGCTGAACCGGGGCGAGACTCCTCGGTTGCGTTCGGCCGAGTGGGTCTGTTACGTACGCCGCGACACTCGCGTACTTACCTCGTAGGGCCCATCCCACTTCAGGGCAGCGACACTGCAGGGAGCGCAAGCTGCATTACTCAGTGGGTGCGTTCTCCTCGGGACCAGGTCACCGACGTTGTACTCCAGGACGGCGACGGGCGTGCTTGTCCGTACCGCGCCGCCTGCTCGATCCTTGCGGCGTCAAGGTTCTCTCTGGCGTCGTGCAACGCTGCCCGTCAAGCGGCTTCTGAGCCCGGCCGCGTGCGTAGATGAAGAGGGACGGCCCGAATGCCCCGTCGCTGTTTCTTAACCCGTTTTCCGGGTGGAGACGGCTCCCCAGGTTCTGGTGCGCTGGTGTAAACCCGGTTGATCGGTTCACTGTCGATCCGAGTGGCGAAACCCATCTCGACGACGTGTTCGTCCCAGTCCCGGTGTCTCTCCGTCAGCGCGATCAGCGCGCTCTTCAGGTTGCGATTCACTCTCTCAGTGATATTGGCCTGAGGATGGTACGGTGTCTCGTCCTCTTGTGCTTAATATTGAGGGCCAAGCAGGAGTCCACAGAAACTTTAGCTAGTGAAATAACTAGCATTATCGCTGACGGAGACGCTCGGGCGTTTCCCGAAACTGCAGGAAGGTGTCTAACAACTTTTTCCTCAGATTCTGCTCTGAAACCAAGTTTCTCTGAAGGTGCCACAGCTCCACCCGCTTTCGAGAAATGGTCAGTGATCGCCAAAAGGTACTGATTTCCCCGGACTCCTCGGCAGTTGCGTTAGCGAGTGTTACGCACGCGACTATCTCCCACGGGTAGTGACTCATCACCGGCTGCATCCAGCCGCGGAGGTTTCCGCCTCCTCGGTTTCGCCTGCTGGCGAGCTGGACAGCTACGACGAGTACCGAAATACGTCTCTGCCTCACTCAGCCGGGTCGCGACGCGACATAACTTGTGAAAAGTCTTGCTGCCCGCTGCCATGACCGGCCAGAGCCGGAGTCGTGGAAGTATCTGATCAGCTTACCTGCGTAGCTTCCTTTAGGAATCACCACCCTGGAGGGAGGGTCATTCCCCTCCTCTCCGTCGATCGCGGGGATGGCGGAGCAATAACCCCATCTGCCCAGCAGATATGAATCGAACGGCGCGCCGGGTCGCCCGTCAGCGTTCCCGGTGTCAACCGCAATTTCCGCAAGTTTTCCACAACACCCGCTGGCCAAAAGATCCATCCGCCACTCCTGGGCCTCGACCCAAGCTCTTCCTTGCCTTTACCGCCCCCAAGCCACGATCCTTTGCTCCCCTCGTAGCGCGACCCCACCGCTGCTGCAGCGCCGGCTGCTTTCCCCTCCCTCCCAGCCAGTTCTCTCCGCGTTCCCCGCAGTACGCGTGGTGCTTCTCCCCCGCGCACGGAGGTATTCTCCTCCTCGCCGCGCTCCTCGCCCCCCCACCGGTCGCGTCACTCCTCCCCGACCACGCATCCTGGGGGCGCCCGAGAGAGCGCGTCACGCAACTTTGCCTTGCCCGAGCTACCCTTCGGTGATGCGACGGTGTGGGAGAGTAGCGCACCGCAGGGTCAGAGCCCAGCGCACCAGCGAGCCAGCCTTCCCCGCTGGCTCCTTCAATCTCTGGATCACCGTGTTAGAGCGGCGCGGACTCCGTCTGTTACTGACCGAAAGTCGCTATCCGTCTAAATCAGAGATCGAACTTTTCTCAAAGCGAACAGCGACGGCCAGCCCCTCCTTCTCCCGTTACGCTGCAAGTTACGCTCCCGGGCGAGTGTATGCGGCGTTCTGACTCGCGAAAGCCACTGGGCGCAACCTGCCCATCGTGCTCCTGTAAACAACACCGCTCCGACACCGTAGTCGCTCGCGTCCGTCTGTACGACGAAAATGCCGGTTGAGATCTGGTAAATGCCAGCTCGCTGTATCAGCTAACCGCCTTCGCGTGAGACGCGTGCCGGGCAATGTGCTCCCGCCCCCAGATCCACCTGTGAGTTTTTCCCGCAGCAATTGGTTCAGTGGCTGTGCCTGTAGCTCCTGCCGCATCCCGGAATGAACATGCCGATAAAAACCGACCATCCCTAAGGAAACCTCTGGAAGCTCTTCACATCACCGCGGCGCTGGATGGTCGAGGATGGCCCCCGGCTTGCCGTCGTTCGGCTTCAACGTACCGTTGTCAACGATAAAGCCTAAGAGGTCGCCCTCAGGCTGCGAGCCACTCATATCGGGTTGATCGTCAACCCAGCCTCCCACATTCTGCTCAGAACGATTTCGAGGTGCGTTCCAGGCGCTCTTCGAACGAGGTTCGGAGAATACTACTGACATCGTCCATGTACGCCACGGCAGATTAAACTTCGCGTCCCACCAGCACCATGTCCATCAGCCGCCAGAAAACCCCAGACGGCGAGATTCGATAATCCGAACGGCAGGCCGGGTAAACTCAAACAGCCCCCTGTGACAAGTCGCGACGCTGTCTTTGGACGTCGTCCGGTGCTACCTGGATCTGCAGGAAGCCTCTGCTGCAGTCCAGCGTGGTAAAGA
>JAZHYW010046667.1:0-44142 GCA_037355805.1 Ixodes ricinus
GAGGATTACTAATTTTCACGCTTAGGTGGAGATTTAAGATATATTTAGTAGCATTTTGGAGTGGATTCACGTTATCTTATCAAGGAGTACACGTTTTAAACGGCAAAAGCATCGCCTGTGCCTCCGACAACCAAATTTGGCGAGAACTATTTCGCGCGGCGCAAAACTTACTGTTTTCTTGAGGTGAAAACGGGTATAGACTGTTGACACTAACCTTTCGGCGCATGCGTGAAACTGCCATGACTTTAGTTCGCCGGAGGCAGGCTGCAGTGAACCAGAACAGCTCCTGCTGTCTCGTGCTCTGCACACGGAGGATTCAGCGAGGTTTTCACACGTGCAGAAAGACTAATGGTGAATTCCGCTCGTAGATCTCGAGCGCTCCAAAAGCACTCCACTTGGAGCGCGCATATTTTGCTCGCAGATCTGGCTTGAGTTGGTCATTTTCCGCTCGTAGATCTCTGGCAGCGCCCGCACCGTGGATTGCCCAAAATCGTGCCACAACCGCTCCGTGTAATCCCACAGATCTGGGCGGAACTTGACAGAGCACCCTACGTCATTTCCTTTACCTGATCGGTGCGTATGCGCGGCGAGCTTGGCAAGGTCGCCGCAGTCGCCGGACCGACCGGGGCCGGGCCATCCAGTTGGTTTGTTCGGATGCGGTGGTTGTTTACGCGGGATTGTGACGGCTCGAACGCTTCTACCTAGCGTAGATAAGGGATGCAAAGTCAAGACTGGAGCGTGGCAAATCATAAACGCTGACATCTGTGATCGCGAAAAGAAGAACGAGAAAAAGAACGACAGAAAATCCGAAGGAGGCAACGCAAGTTGAGGCCTGTCTATTTTGGCGGCACTGCCTGTTTCTCTTTTTACACGGCATGCCGCCGGCGTTTTCGCGGGCCTGCAATAAAGCTGGGACAGATTAGGCAACAACCGTGCAAGTGATGGTTTGTTACCTCGGTGTTTATTAAAGTCGTATCAGCAATCTGAACTCTACCGATGGCAATTGCTCGTCCGTGCTCCGTCGCTTCGAGGCGGCCAAAATGTGACGGTGGCGAACGCGGACGTCTTCGTCGTTATTTGTGACATGGGTTCCGTGGTACGGATATTTTTACCCAGCCTGTGTCGCGTGTTATTTCTGCAGCGAAGCAGTGACATTTGTTACTGGTTGTCAGAAAGATCGGTCGGCTGCGGCGTTGGTCGGCTTGTCAAGTTCGGGCAGCGGCCATTTTTAACTGCCGCCCGTCTCGTGCGGCTCGGTGGGTCGCTTCATAAATGCGAGTCCATCTTCCGCACGTCGATTCGGAGCGGGTCCCACGGAGAGGAATGCGGCCTTCCCCGCGGGTTTCGGAAAGCGCTCCGGATCTACGAGTAAATTCACCATAAAGTTCCCTCGAAGCTTCGCGGCAGAGGTGGCGTAGCGAAACTGAATAGTGAGGTCGGTCTAATCTCTAGTTCGGCCTTTATTGCAGACCACATCCCTTTGCAGGAGCCTCTGGGGCTAATCATACATTGCCATATATGTTATGTACTAACTTTATTCTTCACCTTCATCTTCGTGCGTTTTCCTCAGCTAAACCAAACAAAGCACTCTGAATGCACCGTGAACTCGCGATTGTAGTTTGTATGGCTGTTTTTCCCGTAACTTGTACATCTGTCCAGCCCTGACACATCTTTTTAGCATTCAAACAAAAACGGCTGAGTCACAGGGATGTGCGCGCACGCCGGCGTACGCACACATCCCTGTGCATATCCAAGAGGGCTCCTTCGCAAGCTAAGAAGGTGATTATTGGAATGGGCTGTTGCAGCGGACTGCTTATGAAACGCGGGACGAGGAGAGAACGAAGCGTGTAATCACTGTCTTAGTGAGAATGAAGCTGCGCAATTGAATTGAATTGACGTTTATTTTTTCCGGTAGCAACCAAAAGGGGGTCAACACTAAAGTTGTGAAGCATGACAAAGGGTTCTGGTCCCAATTCTGCCCTTACAGACAGCACACGATCCTACAGACAATGCCATACATCGCAATATGACAAACCAATTAATGAATCACAATAAAGTAATATTGGTGATACATTAATTTGTATAAATGAGCAGAACAGAAGAATAATTAATTGCTATGCACATTTCAAAAAATCAAATAATGAAGTGTTACTACTGCCCACCATATATGTGGTCTAATATATGTTTTTTTTATTTACTAAACCTGGTACTAAACTCAACATGGTCTTTGGTGTCATTAAGAATTTTAGTGACCTGGTATTTTTTTGTTTGCTTGCCTTAATTTGTTCGAGTTTGTGAAAGTCGTTTTGGCGTATGTCTAAAACTATACTTCCGTGTTACTTCGCATGTACTTGTATCGTGAAGTTTTTCGCTGTGAATCAGTCTTAGTAACTTGTATTAGTAAATTTGATTAGCCTTCAGTATGCTATGTTTTTGTTTTAAAACGGTTCGGTGTTCAGGTTACTTATCTTACCCTTGTAGTTTTCAAAAGTGCGCACCAATTGTTTTTTGCAATGAAAGTAGTTTGTTGGAGTTCGTGAATGATGTGGTATCCCAAACTAAAATACAATAACATAGTTGCGAATAAAAAAGGTAATACTATGTGTTTTTTAACCATGACCATGCTTTTCAGGTTTTCCAATCGTATATAAACATACAGCTGCCTGCGATAGCTCAGAGCTTATTCTCCAAACATGTGAAATCCAGTTGCGCTTCGGGGTAAAGCAAACACTCAGAAAAGACACTCCATCTAAGATTTCATTTTAAAATGTATAACGATAACGGTATTACCGGTTTCGATTGTTTGGGCGAATAATATATACCTCGTCTCTCAGTGCGCAGTTGCATTTTATTTTCTTGGAGCCATTTGGCTAGATCGGCAAGATAGCTATTTGTCGTCAGTTCCATCAATGCTTCAAAGTGTCGGTGCCCAAAAAAATAAAAAAATAAACAGCGTTGGTATTATCTGCTTAAATGGTAATCTCGGGAGATGTCAAAATTTCTGAAATATCGTTTATGTAAACTAAGAAAAGTAGGGGTCCTATGAAAGATCCTTGTGGGACGCCGTATTTGATTTCCAATGTACTCGAAACGGTGTTGTTGACTTTAACAAATTGAAAACGATTATCAAGGTATTTTTCTATCAAAACTATTTGCCGATAAGAATGCTGAAAACCAAATCACGAGTAAGAAATGGGAATGCCTTTCTCCGTGGCTTCGCTTTAGACTATAGGGTGAAGAAAGGGATTGATGGATGTTTTAAGGCACCGCATAAATTGGTCTCTGAAAGTCTGAAACTAAGATTTTGCCCAGCGGCGGCCGAAAAACGCGCAATAATGTCATGCAAATTTGTACTAATTCGTTGTAGTAAAAACTGGAATTAAAAGAAAAAAACAAACTTTAAATTCTTGCCCAAGGCGTTCGTCTGCGAAAGAAAGCGTCTGAATCTCCCAAGAGTCAACAGATGAGGCAGTGCTTTCTGCGTCGAAAGTTTGGGGTTGGCGGCGAAGGCACTGAGAACCGCACTTTTCAGTGTAAGCACGTAAGTGGAATATAATATTGCGTCCACTTGTTTTACGTTCATTATCACGACACTTGTCCACCAGGAAGCTGAACAGCCAGAACGAACTTCACTGGGCCTGCTTCATTCGGAGGTACAAATCGAAGTTTGAAATCGCAAAGAAAACGTTACCGGGAGAACCGGAAAAAAGCTCACACTGTTTTTAAGGGGTCCAAATAAACTCTTCTTCTTTTGACGAACTCGGAAAACAGCTCACTTTCAATTAAATTTTAATGAAGGTAACCTTAATTATTTTCGATGCTTGTACAACCCGATCATCAAGCGCCTCCCGTGCAGGCGTACAGATTACCAAGCTCGTCACACCGCTCGATAACTCGTTGTCCTTCCATATCAACTGTATTCACGCGACTAGACATATTCACTTTGACGTTGCCGGGATTAAAAAACGCAAGTCTCTTTAATTGCGGATCGCAAGGCCTTTGAGCGTATTTTCTTAAACAAAAGGTGAAGTGTGAATATTTCACATAAGCTTGTGCAGTAATCATTGCTACATGAAAGGTAATTCAATGTACCGTGTGTTTCTGTGAAGACGACCAATTGACTACCAAGAGTGTGGTTGGGAAGGAAACAAACTTATTTCGGGAATAAACTGCTGGCCATGTGTAACGCCAGGAATTGCCAAAATCGTACTATGTAACTAAATAATTCAATACAATTTGACAGTAACTTTATAATTAATGAGAATAAACATATGGTTACACTTATAAACTTGCTGAGGATGATCGGAAACCCACGAATCAGTCCATTTTACGAAGATTTAAAGCAATTTGAAGCGCGAAGCGCACCGCGAGTCTTGAGTCTTGAAGGCTAAAGGCTCGCGATGCCAAAGCGCGGATAAATATAAAATCGATCATGCTTCTTCATCGAATGCCTTGTGCCTGCATCACGAGTGATCAACTTAGAACGCTCCCGTGCTTCCGATGTTCATTAGTATACGAATTGTATAGCTACTTATTATGCTTTCTGCACTTTATAAAATCCTCCGTGGCTGGCATTATTTGTTCCAGAAAATTGGTTATTTTTTCTCTACCTCTTTTCTGGAAGGAATTTTTGAAATGTTTCGTTGAAACATCGTGTATAAAAATTCAGGAACTACTAAAGCTGCATCCTACCACATTACCTTTCACCTAACTATCTTTGACACACCGATCTCAATATGTGTTTTTTCTTATTTTCGTCATAACACTTACATTGTTTTTGAGTTGTACCCAAAATAATTCATCTTCTAAGAAGTCTCAAAATAAGCGAATGCGCATAAGTGGCACCCGGACGTGCTTATGTTCAGTGAAAGTACTTCACTTAAGTGAACGCTGCGTTCACAGATTTGTATACGCGAGCTCTTCGCATCCGTCAAAAGATCGGTCACATTTCCTCACCATTCCAAGGTTTTGCGAAGAGTTTTTCTCCGATGATCTTTTCGCCGGTGACCTTTTCTCTGGTGAACTTTTCTCCACCACACGAAGGATTCACTGTGGTCAGATGAAATGACTTATTGCGAAAGGCTTCCGTATATTTTCATGATGAACATACTCACCAGTGAGGTAATTAATACGCTATGATCACGGTTGAGCTATAGCGTCAGCGAGCTGCTGGTTCAGTTATTTGTCATACCAGGTTTAATTAAGCCCTGCATTACTGTGTGCTGTTTTCGCCACTCGTTCACTACTTGCGATTTTACTCTGTTTCCATTTACATTGCATAGCAGGGGACGCCACGAGCCACCCCCACCATTCAGCGCAGATAATGTATTGCGTTCTTACGGCATCCCGCGCGTCGCTGATTCTCCTCCCAAGGTCACGTGACACGCACGCCGGATTGCATTAAAATTCATGGCCGATACTGTCGTCTGCTATCGATTGTAAGCTGAAATGTAGTTCAGAATGAGACGGGATCTACCCTTGGGCTTGCTAGAACAACGCTGAATTGGAAGTCAACACGACACGCATCTCCCTCCGCTTATTTATGAGCTAGCCTAATTGCAAACGTTCTATGCCGTGATCATGAACCGTAGATTCTCCAGTTTTAATACGTGAGTCTCATCTTACGAGCGTCCGATTATTTCACACTTTCCCGGTTCTTACTTTATGACAAGATGAAATACTGTGTTTACTGGACTCACTTTTGATTAGCAAAGTCTGACAGTCCAAGTTTGTCTCCCGGGCAGGTGGATAGCCAATAATCGAAATCGATAGAGGGATTGACAAGGGAGATATGATATCCAAACTCGAAAAATTCTGTCCTCGCAGAATGAATTCTCCTGGAGATGCGTTTTCTCGACGAGTGGTAATATAAGCTTCTTTCTCAATTGCTATATTTGGCAGAATGGGCCACGGTTCTTGGAACGCGTCTTTGACTTGTGTCTCGAAATTGGTATACCGTGCCTCCATCGAACGTTGTCCGAAAGTGGCAACAAATTGCTCGATTACGAGTCTGCGTGTCGTGCTGTCGGATGTCGCGATCCTTGTGATTGGTTGTAAAAATGCCGGCCGAAAATTCAATAAAAAACTCGAGGGCGCGGTCCTAGGGGCGTCCCAAATTTTGTCTGCACTACAGGTTTTCCCGCTCATTTTAATCCAAGTGATGGCCAATTTAATCCAAGTGCCACCCAATTTAATCCAAGCGCCACATAATTTAATCCTTGCGCTACCCAATTTAATCCCGGGGTCAGTCAATTTAATCCATAATATATATAGGCACTTATTGTCTTCGGCGGTCGTGTTTCCTTGCACATTTATTAACTTAGAATAATGTTTTATACAATTAGATTTTTGGGGGGACAACTGATCATTTGATCCGTATTGTGATTTCTTGGAGTTACTAGTACCACTATTGACGAGGCTTAGTTGATATGTTGATTACTCTTTTTGTAATATTGAGTTATTGTGGCGCACTCGATTTTATATTAGCTGAATGGACGTTTTCTTTAACCTTCCTTATTACTCTACTTAACATTGCTACAGTCCAGATGATACAAGTACAATTGCAATTTATGATTACTCTTTTGATTACTTCATGTTATTATTGCTCCGATTGATCTATAATGAACTCAGTTGACATTATTATTCCTCTTTTGATTATTTCGGGTTACTTTTCAACCATTGGACATGAATTCGAATTAAATGGCATTGTGATGATTCTTCATTACATTTAGGTAATCTTCAACGAATTGAATTTTTTTGTGATGATTATTGATATTATGATTACTCTTTTGATTACTTCGAGTTACTCTCAATTCAATTGACTTTAAATCGGCCTAAGTGACATTTGGCAACTCTTGTTTA
The DNA here is from genome assembly GCA_037355805.1 of Ixodes ricinus. Classification (NCBI taxonomy): domain Eukaryota; kingdom Metazoa; phylum Arthropoda; class Arachnida; order Ixodida; family Ixodidae; genus Ixodes; species Ixodes ricinus. Next base: position 6,862 of record JAZHYW010046667.1, read on the forward strand.
CTTTGTGTAATTATAGTGCCAATTTATCGGGTGTGAGCTCAATCATACATTATTATTACTCTTGATTACTTAGGGTTACTTTCGATCTAAAGGACTTTAATTCGGCCTCGTTGATATTGCGATGACTGTTTTGATTTTTTGGGCTAATATTTAACAAAAGTATTTATTATTAGCTCAATTGACATCACAATTACTTGTTTGATTACTTTGACTTACTATTGACCGAATGGACTTTAACTCGGCCTAACTGACATTTTGATTACTTCGTGTTATTATACCTCCAATTGATCTATAATTAACTCAGTTGACATTATTATTACTCTTTTGATTACTTCGAGTTACTTTTAACCCAGTGGACTTGAAATCGACCGAAATGACATTGGGATGACTCTTTTGATTACTTTGAGCTTATCTTCATGCAAACTTATTTATTATGAGCCTAATGTATATTATGATTACTCTTCTGATTAATCTGAGTTATCTTGACCCAATGAATTTGTCCTATTTCACTAATTTGGTAACTCTTCTGATTACCTTGAGGTCACATTCAACCAATTGGTCTTTTAAGAGCTCGATTCATATTTTTATTACTATTTTGTCCCGATTAATCCTAATTCGGCTTAATTGACATTGTAATAAGACTTAATTATTTTCTGATAATTTTCAACCAATTGATTTATTGTGGGCATAATTGACATGATGATTATTTTTTTATTTACTATTAACCCAATGCACTTTAAATCCGCCCAATTAACATATTGGTGACAATTTTAAGTATTGGTGTTATTGCGTTACCAATTTATCTATCATGAGCGCAATTATCATTGCAATTACTCTTGATTACTTCGAGTTACTATTGACCAACAAACATTAATTCAGCTTAATTGACAGTTTGATGATTCTTGATTACTTTGAGCTAATATCGAACCAATTGCGTTCTTATGAGCTGAATTTGCATTATGATTACCCTTTAAAATGGTTTGAGCTGCTATTGACCCAGTATTTTGATTACTTTGGATCATTATACAGCCAATTTATTAATTATTAGCTATATTGATGATTTGATTACTTTTTCGATTACTTTTGAGTTACTTTATACTTCACTTCAATTACCCGGACACCAGAGGCAGCGTGGACCAGAAGTCAAGAGAGGAAAGGGATACAAGACGGAGATTACAACAAAGATTAAGGTGGCGAGCACGAGAAAACGGTTTTCTTAACTGATAAGGGGTATTCGCCTTGTTCAGTAGTATATGTTTCCATTTATTCAAGCTAAATGTAGACAATTGGCTAGGTGGCGTCTACCGCCAAAGGCTCAGCGTATTCATCCATCCATCCATCCTTCCAGTGAGCTCTCGTCCGACGGCTCCTGTTGTCCGCGATACTTCCGAGGTAAACAATCTTTGATTCGAATATTAATAGAAAAAATGTAGAGCCCTTTCACTTCACGTGAAGATGGAAGGCCAGCAAACTTATTTTAACGTCTAGGACGATGCCTAGAGGACGACGTCTAGGACGACCTCAAGGACGACCTCACGGACGACGTCTAGGATGACCTCAAGGACGACCTCAAGAACAACGTATAGGACGACGTCTAGGACGACCTCAAGGACGACGTCTAGGACGACCTCAGGAGCGACGTCTAGGACGACCTCAAAAGCGACATTTAGGACGACCTCATGGACGACGTCTAGGACGACCTCAAGGACGACTTCAGAAACGATGTCTAGGACGACCTCAAGGACGACGTCTAGAACGACCTCAAAGACGACCTTAGAAACGATGTCTAGAACGACCTCAAGGACGACGTCTAGGACGACGTCAAGGATGACGTCTAGGATGACCTCATGGACAACGTCTAGAACGACTTTACGGACAACGTTTAGGACAACCTCAAGGAAGACCTCAAGGACGACTTGAGGGACGATTTCGCAAACAACGTCTAAGACGACCTCACGGACGACGTCTAGGACGACCTCAAGGACGACTTGAGAAACGACCTCAGGGACGACGTCTAGAACGACCTCACGGACGACGTCAGAACGACCTCACGAACGACGTCTAGGATGACCTTGCGGACGACCTCAAGGATGGCGTCTAGGACGACCTCACGGAGGGCGTCTAGGACGACCTCAAGAACAGCATATAGGACGACCTCATGGTCGATGTCTAGAACGACCTCACGGACGACGTCTAAGACAACCTCAAGGACGACCTCAAGAACGATGTCTAAGACAACTTCAGGGACGACGTCTAGGACGACGTCAAGGATGACGTCTAGGATGACCTCATGGACAACGTCTAGAACGACTTTACGGACAACGTTTAGGACAACCTCAAGGAAGACCTCAAGGACGACTTGAGGGACGATTTCGCAAACAACGTCTAAGACGACCTCACGGACGACGTCTAGGACGACCTCAAGGACGACTTGAGAAACGACCTCGGGGACGACGTCTAGAACGACCTCACGGACGACGTCAAGAACGACCTCACGAACGACGTCTAGGATGACCTTGAGGACGACCTCAAGGATGGCGTCTAGGACGACCTCACGGAGGGCGTCTAGGACGACCTCAAGAACAGCATATAGAACGACCTCATGGTCGATGTCTAAAACGACCTCACGGACGACGTCTAAGACAACCTCAAGGACGACCTCAAGAACGATGTCTAAGACAATTTCAGGGACGACGTCTAGGACGACCTCAAGGACGATATCTGGGACGACCTCAAGAACGACATCTAGGACGACCTCACGAACGACGTCTAGGACGACCTCAAGGACAACTTCTAAAACTACCTCGAGAATGACACAGAGGACGACGTCCTCTAGGTGTCCTCAAAACCTTGAGGACAACACCTAGATGACGTCCTCTAGGTGTTGTCCTCAAACCTTGAGGACAACACCTAGATGACGTCGTCCTCTAAGTGTCATTCTCGAGGTAGTTCTAGAAGTTGCCCTTGAGGTCGTCCTAGACGTTGTTCTTGAGGTCGTCCTTGAAATCGTCCTAGACGTCGTCCTTAAGGTCGTCTTGACGTAATTCTTTAGGTCGTTCGAGAGGTTCTTCTCGAGGTCGTCCTAAACGCATCCTTGAGGTCGTCTTACACGTCGTCCTCAAGGTTGTCCTAGAAGTCGTCCTTGAGGTCGTCCCAGCCATTGTCCCTGAGGACGTCCTAAATGACGTCCTCTAGGCGTCGTCCTCGAGGTCTTCCTAGAAGTTGCCATTGAGGTCGTCCTAGACGTCGTCCTTGAGGTCGTCCTACACGTCGCCCTCCAGGCGTCATCCTTGAGGTCGTTCCAGAACACAATAAGTGCATATACATATTGTGGATTAAATTGACTGGCCCCGGGATTAAATTGGGTAGCGCAAGGATTAAATTATGTGGCACTTGGATTAAATTGGGTGGCACTTGGATTAAATTTTCGGTCACTTGGATTAAAATGAGCTGGAAAACCTGTAGTTTCCATCAGCTGCAAGTGCAGGGCGACCTGCAACATACAGGTGACTGCCGCATTCACATCAGCTGTTTCGCCACCGCTTTTCTGGAGGCGGTAAAACAGCAGAGTCGGCTTGTTAGAACAGCGTCTCAGCTGAGATTGGCTGAAAGGAAGCACTGCAAAGGCTGGGGCGCGAAAGCTTATTGAGACGCAGTTTGAGTACCGCTCAGCTCGTGGGCCGGCTTCGGCACTGTTTCCTTTCACCCAGTTCAACATTATTACATTAGCTCAATTACGGAACTGGTCATAGACGCTGCTTGCTCGAGCAGTACTCCTCCTCACCATGGCCTCCTCTAGAGTGCCAAAGCCTGGCAGATCACCACGTGAAGCGGCCGCCTAAGTTGAAAAGGTTGAGCTGCAGAAAACGGATTAGAGGAGAGCCACGTGACGGGCGCCTCGCTGCGGCGAGAGGCCGAAATACACTTCTTCCGGGCGATGGAATGGCCGCTCGTGCTCTTCGCGCTCCTCGCGCCTCCGCTTCTTTTCTCGTCCGTTTTTAAAACCATGTTTCGGGTCCTCGCCGCTGAAAAGCTGTGCGCTGACGTCCTGGTTCGCCGAGAAATACTCTTTGCTACCAGATACTCGAGCTCCAAATCTGCGACCGGGCATTCTATGGCTCTGTGGTCAAACTGTAAGGCTTTGTGAGTACAGAGAAGGCGATGTCCTCACTCACAACGACTTGCCTCCGGTCGTTCGACGCGCTGGACGACTGCTATAGTAACTGCACTGTGTTCTATGGAATACGTACATTTCGGAACACAGCGTCTAGATGGTTTTCCACCGTACTCTATGGAAACAAGCAGTTATGAAACGAAAATCATGGCGGATCAAACGACAGCAGGCGGACTGAAATGAGTGAGGGGGTGATATCCCCTTCAGCGGGAGTTGGGATAGCTGCGTTATTAACAAAGAAGGCAAATAAATCCTGTTGTCATATTTCACGCATATAATGTGACTATGCAAAGCACAACCTTCTTCAAAAGCAAACAAATTCTCGATAGAACGTTTGAAACGTCCCTTGACGTGCCATACACGGGTCGCCTTCATCTTTTGGTGGTTTGTTTTGGCCATCGCGAAAGAAGCGGGAAACGCATTCAGTATATATTAAACGTAAGCTGTCGACAGGATTGTCTGCATGTCAAAAACTCTGACTTAAAGGGAAAACTTCAAACACACAGTGAAGTACATAAGGACTCTAAAGTTTCATAGTCAAGTCGGTTTCTTCTTCAAAAACGGCAATGACCATGGGATTTTTTTTACAAGGTTTTTTATTTAATGATGGCCCATTCAGAGTAAACATCAAAAGATCAGTCGGTCGATTGGCACCTCATGGTTTGTATACCTCAACTGGGTACTCCCTGAGAGAGGAACTAAGAGGAAACACAGAGTATAGGAAAAAAAGACAAGAATACAGCTTTGGATCGGTCATTAACTAGTCGTGCCTAAAGAAGAGAGCAAGCTCGTCTCTTACGATCTGTACCTTAGTGTAGCATGTAAAAAAATATATATATATATATATGTATATATTTAATGATTCAATCTTTTACCTTGCGCACATTATTAATAACACCTCTTCAAATATCGGCTTCTTTCTGCTGCAGAGAATGCACTTAAAAAGAGAACACGACGTCCTGGCGGCGCTCCTCTTCAAAACACACACAAAAAAATGAATCGATCAGAGAAACGACCGCGCAATGTTGTAGGTATTCCTCCCAATATTCAGTGATTTGTAGTGGTTATGAGAAATGCCGTAGCAAAATTGTTATGATATATATCATGAGAGTATTCAAAACACGCTTTCCCACTTAATATTTCAGATTAATAAATGTGTTTTATGTTTCATTTATTCATCCGTTTGTATGAACATAGTCACACTTTTTGGTGAAAAACGGAATTCACACGCTGTTTCACGCGTGAACAAGTTTCAGTTTAGACAAATGTTCCCTGTTGAATGTGATGTCGGTCATGCGGACTTCAGGAAACATTGAGTGTTCAGTGACCAACGCCCGTATAAGGCAGGGGGAACAAACTCTATACTACAGGGTGAAACAAGGAGACGGCAGGCTCTTTAAATCGACAGGAAAATTCGGTTTCTTAACCTATCGCGCTACGACTTTGTGCAGCGTTGCCCACAGATGGTGCATTTTTTTTGTAAAATTTGCAAAGAACGAACTTACCTGAGGAAAAAGTAAAGAAAGAAAAAGGCTTAGCTTCTATGGAAACGCAGCGACGCCACCGGTCTGCAAACAACCCGGCGCCGTTTCGCACGGGAGACAAGAGATGGCGCAAGCGGTCGCGACGCCAACTGCCGCCAACGAACGAGCAGACGACGTCGAGTGCCGGCCTGTTTAGCAGACAAGGAACTGCAGTTCCTTGTTGTTACCGCGCCTGTTTTTGTTTTTACAACTGTCGCCGCCTGTTGTACGCGAGCCGCTTTTGAGTCGAAAGGATCGTCTGCTAAAGTGCCGGCTCTCGGCACCGTATGCTCATTCGTTGGCGGCGTTTGTTGCGCCATCTTTTGTCTCCCGTGCGAAACGGCGCCGTGTTGTTTGCAGACCGGTGGCGTCACTGCGTTTCCATAGGAGCTAAGCCTTTTTCTTTCTTTACTTTTTCCTCAGGTAAGTTCGTTCTTTGCAAATTTTACAAAAAAAATGCACCATCTGGGGGCAACGCTGCGCAAAGTCGTAGCGCGATAGGTTAAGAAACCGAATTTTCCGGTCCATTTAAAGAGCCTGCCGTCTCCTTGTTTCACCCAGTACTTCCAGTCGATGATTCAAGCCAACATAGTGATGTGATTGGTCCAAATCATTTTCGACAAGCAAAAGGATCTTGCATTAATTGCACAGGACAAGCATATCCATTATTTTCGTACAGTTCACTGTAGTACAGTCTTAGAGTTGGCCTATCCAACTTATGGACGCAGATTTTTTTGTCCCTGTGTATTTACACGGTAATGTACGGCCTGTACAACCAACATAAATGCAGAATTTAGTTTCACAGCAAAAATTAACTGCATTTCCAAACGCCCAAATAGAACACTAGAGGTTCAGAACAGATGCCAAAGTTGCTGAACTAATCGTTATCCTATAAAAAAGGTAATAAGCAAATTTTAGAATTCTTTAACCGAAGAATTGTGACTTACCAATCCGCCACATGCATGTTGATGAAACATTAACTACCGCGAAAGGGCGTATTTTCCCACTAAAGATTTTGGAAAATGGCCCATACAGGGTGTGCGAGGGTAAACAGAAACAAACAATGACTCAACTTCCGGGGGGTGTATGTTTTTTCCGGTTGGCTATTGTTTTTACTTGTTTTTGAGAACCGTCAGTGAGTAGCGCATAATTTAAGAGTCTCATCGCCGAGGACTGACAGCGGTACTTTCCGAAATTTACTTATATGAGATCGACATCCCTTCCTGTTCTCTAGGGAACCCTTCTTCTCAAGTAAATGACAAATCAGCCGAAGGTATCGTGGGTGATATTCAGGACTACCTATTCGACTAGCGTGGTCTATATACTTGAAAACAACTTAAAACTTACAAATCCCTAAACGCTTTCAACTACCACATGAACGGCAAGGCATCTGCGGTGGGCACCGACGTCCGCCAGGCGCTGAAGCTACGCGCCGAGCTTCCCGGAAGTGTCGCCTTGCAGGGTCTGGGTTTTAACAATCTTCCGAAACTTTTAATTACGCTTCCTTTAACGCGACGAGAGTCTCTGTAATGCACATTTTCCTAGTGTCTTGACTTGCTTGCGTTTGTATTCAAAGTTTATTTCTCGAAGCAACGTGCGCATTGCCTTTTTACATGCCATAATGACCCATTGTTTAACGCAGACGGTCGGTCGATGCGTTACGGCGCCGGCACCGCATTCTTGAGTTCGTCGCGTTGCTCCATATGTCGGCAGCACATCGAACCAGGCTAGCACAGTCTGCCAATGCCGTCGTCCAGCGATCAACAAGACTTGGTGGCGTCGGAGACGTCCTTCGTCTCGAGAGTGTCGAAATAACTTTACTGATGACATTTCGTTCGTGCCGGTACGTATCGGCAACTCAATATCAAGACACCTCGGGAATTCCTAGAGCGTAGCTCTCAGGGAATCGCTAACTAGTGAACCAAAAATCGTCGCGTAGCCACGCAAACACAGCGCAAACAAATTGGAACCAGAATTAGTTCTCTACCCATCTCATGGCGGCCGGATGGGGCGCGCACACCTCGTATAATTTGTTTAAAAATTAAAAGTTAGTTCTCATATTTTTACAGGTTTCAGGCCGATAGCGCAGCGTTTGAGCCGAAGCTGGCGTTTCGCGATTCGTAGTTTAGTCTTGCGGTGGAAGGAGCACTATGGGTCATTCCATGTCAAACGTCCCAGACGTTGCGCTCGACCCCATCCGATTTCTATGAAAAAGTTCATGGCCTTTTACCACAATGCCCGTAGCCATGCCCTGAAATATTGTTGGCGAAACAAATTTTTGATGACGTGAGCGCGGTTTCAATTTTTAAGAACAGCGTGAAACTAGGCATCACTCAATAATTGATGAAAAATAGGCTTTTTAGTGAAACATCCAACAATCTTTTTTCTTAAATTTGCACGGCTTTAGACTTGCAATGTGGTTGGGCTTGTGAAGTTTTGTTTAATTTAAATATTTTGTTAAAAAACTGAACATTCTTGAAAATTTTAACATTTTGTTATTTTATAGAAAAATATCTAATTGCTCCCAGGACTTAATAAAACTTTTACCGGCTGCGCTGCGAGGTATACAATCTATATAAAGTTTAAAACCGCTCAATTAAATATCTCGCGGTAAACAAAAATCCTGAAGTTGCAAAAAAGTGTGTTTTGACGCATACACAGCCGTTTATTTCATTCTGAGGTGGTGCAAGTAAAAATACAAAATATGGTGGGTTCGGGAGAACAATGGATAAGCTTTTGATTCTGAAAGTATAATCAAATTAATTTTTGTTTAAAGCAAGAAAACAATTTTTGAAGTTGAACTCTCGCAAGACAATCGGGCGTCGCTTTTTAACTTCTCTTCGCCGCACAGCAGGCCTCCCGCGACGATAGCTGACACGATTAGGTCCAAAGAAAGAACGGAGTTTTTTGCCGCTTCCCGTTGTCCGTCTTTCCGACTGCAAGGGAAGAAACGGGGAGTACCGTGTAATAATCGGAGGTGCCACCAGCACGTAGCAATATCAGGCCCGTTGTGCCCCTTGTACCCGAGGGCGGCTCGAAACGCGATGCCTAATACGGACGGCATCAGCTTACGTGGACTTCTCCTAAAAGGGAAACGCGATAATATCGCCGCGAAATCTAGCTGTCACGCATACCGCGGTGAAAAGTGGAACTATTCGGTGACGCAAGAATTTGCGTTTCAAAGCCGATTTAAACACAAACGAGGCGTGAGCCTTTAACTGCGCATTTGTTAACACCAGATCGCCTCGTCGTTTGAGATTGCCCGTTCACGGGACTTTTGTGTTGCTGTTTACATCTTTCCTGACGTTGACAAGAGAGAGCTTGATTGCGATGTGTACGTAAGAAACATGTAGCTTACTAGTGGATGCTCTTACCTGGCAGCGCTAAGCGTTTGCTGATATCAAGACAGTGGAAGACCACAGGAGGACACAGCCTCGCAAAACGGTCGAAATAGGAAAAGCCATAAATCGCCAAAAGTATAAAAAAGCCCCTTCCCACCCAGATGTACCCGACAACTCGAGGTCCTGCATTCTACCTGCGTGCGCACACCATGACATCGTCGCACGCTTTGCCGGGCTTGGCGGTGGCGTGCTGTGCAGAGAAGCGGCGCAAGGAACGACGCCAGGTTGCAGCGCGAAAGCCCAACTTCAAAATGTTTTTTTCCTCTTTAGAACAAACTTATTTTAATTAAACTTTTAAGACCGAAGGAAATAAACTTTTTTGTAGAAGTCATCATGTTACGTATTTCTCTTTGGGCCACCTCAAGGCAGAGTTCACGGCTCTTTAAACGGCAAAACGCAAATTTGCACAAATTTAGTTTTTTTTTTTTTTGCAAGATATTTGGTTGTACGGCCTGAAACCTTTTTTTCTGTATAATATACCTACAGGGCTGTCAATAAGAGTATTTACAGTCGCATGCAGCAAAGCCAGAGTTTGTAACAAAACTAAAATTATGCTAAAATGCTCATATATTCCTTATTTTTTAAAACTGCTTCGAGCATACCAAATTGCATGACGATAATGCTTATTACATAGCAATCCAAATACCGTATGGTTTTCAGGCAAAAATATTCCTGTGTTCCATAAAGACACCTTACTTTTCATCGATTAATAAATGACTCCTAGTTCCACTCCTTTTTGCGAGTTCAAATCGCCATCACCCCTTGAAATTTGTTTTTCGTCGAAAAATATGTTAGATAGGCACCACAAACGTTACGGTGAAGAGCCATCAATTTTATTTTAGGAATCGGAGGTGGCCGTGAGACCTTTGGCATGGCGTGAAGAATTCGTGGTCACTTGACACCGCCAGTCGTTTAGGCATCGCGTTTCGAGCCGCCCTCGGGTACAAAGAGCACATCGGGCCTGCTATTGCGACGCGCTGGCGGCACCTCCGATTATTACACGATACCCGCCGTTTCTTCGCTTGCACCCGGAAAGACGAACAAGGGGAAGCGACAGAAAACTCCGTTCTTTCTATGGACCTAATCGTGTCAGCTATCGTCACAAGTGGCGTGCTGTGCGGCGAAGAGGGTTAAGAAGCGACGACTTAGTTCCATTATCTTCGCAAACAAATAAAAACGAAGACGATCGCCTGCAAATCAAGATTCCCGTCGGTTAGTCTAGGGCTAATGCTATTAGTGGCATTAAAGTTTATTTATTGATAAACCGGGACGCGCAGTGTACAAAACAAAGTGCAGAATAAGAAAACCGGTGCGTTTATATACAGCGACGAAATTAGCTGCACGAGTACCCGAGTGTCTGTCGCTGCGCGAGTATCTCTCAAAGCTGCCAGCTCAAGTTTCTAGGCTAAGCCGCTTTGTGTCAGTCTCCGGATTTACAACGCAGGAGTGACGTCAACCAAATGCAAATACCTTACGTAAAAAAATAAGAAATAATAATGAAACGTGACGAGAAGAACACGGCAAAGCTATATGACGTGAATTCGACAAGTGTGCTAAACTGTTACCCTTCTTTAACTATATACCTTCCATACACCGGCTGGTGGGATACAAATTGTACCACGCGCATACGCGGAGGCAATTCACATTGCACGCACAATAGACGGTGTTTCGAATAATATTACAGTCGCCGAAAGCTCGAGTAACGCATGGCGGCGCTTATCTTTGCGATTCGTTCTTTGTCGTTCCTATCGGCTAATGCAGCAATCTCATTGGGTGCGGAGCGGTAATAAGATGCGCGAAACTCGCCACAACCTGCGTTAGGATTCCTGAGTAGACTTAAAGCTATGCGGAGCGTAAGTTCGTCTGCTTGTTTTGCAGGGGTCCTGGTGCCATCAGAACGAAGGTCAACTCTGATTGGCTCTGATTGAAGGATAGTGGGTCTGCCCAGCATCCTTCAATCAGGGCCAATCAGAAGTTGAGCGTCGTTCTGACGGCACCAGAACCCCATGCAAAAAGCAGACGAACTTACGCTCTTCAAAGCAGTATTTGCCTCCATTGCACTCGTCGAACGCGTATCCGCGTTCTAAGGCGTTCAACGAGTTCAGCGGAGACAAAAGCCTGCTAGGTTAACGTGTACCCACCACATATTTAAATCAGAGTCTGGCGTTTCAATCCCCCCCCCCTTTCCGCGCTTTCTCTCTCGTCCCTTCCTCTCCCACATTTTCTGCCCGCATGCCTAAACGGCGAGGAATTCTGCGGGGTATATTCTTTCAGACGCCAGTTGCATTCCTCCTTGCATCTGCCTCTGCAGCTGTTCCCACAGAGCCGCCGTCAGGCCGTTAATACATCGTACAAAAGACAGTCTTCAGACGCAGTCCGAGGCCATGTGTCTTCCTTGTGTGACTGTCCTGTCACATGGGTCATACAAAAACTCTCTGCAGATATTTTCGAAGCATACATATCTACGCTACTAAAACACTCAGTTGGAAAACACCCTTGAAACCCGGTCCGTTCACGTCCACCGAGACCAAACGTATAATACGATAACAGCGCCACCATTTAGAGACTAGTTGAAACATAAAAGTTTTATACTTCTATGCGAAATGGCACTGCGGGATGGGGCCACCGGCTCTCGCGCGACTTGACCTGATTCCATAGAGTTATTATAATGTACGCTAGAGGTTCAACTGGCGCTAGTGTGCTGACGCAAATTGAAGCAGACAGCAACCAGCCGAAAATTGACTTCCGGTGATGCATTTCTATGGGAAAAAGTGAGTGCATTTCTCCCTGCGCTCGATCATAAGAGCAAACATCCTAAATAATCGGTACGTACTAGGTAGCTTGGAACATTCCTCAGTCAGGCCAACGCAATAATTGGTCACTTACGGCGTTTTTCTTTCAAATTCATCGCATTAAAAACTGTGCTAAAACGGCTTCGTACGTGTATTTATGTGCACTGTCGGACACTGTTCGCGCGAACACGACGTCGGCGCTTTTCAGCATGATACGTGCCAAACGAACGAAGAACAAGAACTACGCAGTAACACTGGATCAGTAACTCCCTGTGCATGTACGATCAAAATAAATTGAAGGCTACGTAACATATTCCGATTTTATATAAGTAAGTATCGCTTTATTCTTTCTGCTCTCAGCGAAGATGTTTGTTCTGCGTTCAAATTATTACCCGCACGCTCAAAAGCTTTGAGAACAAGCGCCCGATAAAAGATGCCCGGCAGAGAAAACAATACGAAGAGACACCTTTCATAGCCCATGGTCTTTATTCTCTACGTTTTGAATGTTTTTATCCGCGCATGCACGACGGGAAATTTTTATATAGTGACAGGACTGGCATATTAGCAACATATAAGCGTCACCGGAATGCTGGCGAGCCTTGAACACGCTCTATATTCCTTTCGATTGTAATTTTGCTTAGTATCCTCGCTCGTTTTTATACACCTGCTGCGGAACACACGTTTGGGACTGAAATGTAGCGAAGTTAAACATCGTTCACTGATAAAGAAAAATGCGCTAACTAAAGCAATTACACTTCACAGTGTTAATCAAGGAACATACTATTCGGTAAGGCCCAAATAACAAAAGTGTTCCGTGTTATTTTCCGGCGAAGAGACAAAACTCAAGCGCGTTTTCCCATAGGAATGCACAGCAGCACCGCAAAAGTACACTGGTTGCTGTCTGCTTCAATTTGTGTCACGGAAGTCGCATAGACACTAGCGCCAGTTGAACCTTTAGCGTACATTATAACAACTCTATGCCTGAACCGATGCCTGACGACGCGCAGTTCCGGGAGTGGCCGCTGCGGGAGAAATGGCGGCGTTGCGATCGCCATTAGTTTGGTTCTCGAGTACGTATCGAAGCCACATTTTGAACGCAGACTCTATGGCAGTTTCCCAACTGAGTTGTTCTAGTACACGTTGATTCATAAGTATGGCACTATGAAGCAAACATCCTGGAGGCGGGTCCGCAAGGTAATTGCGTCAATAAGTTTGCCAGAGAACACGCTGAATTTTTTTGTCTGCATGAACAGCGCGACTGCGGCTTAACGTAGTGGTGCGTGGCCTACAACCGATTTTCCCAACGCCATCCCGTGGAAGCGGAGAGACACTTCTTTCGGCGACGTGAACCAGTTTTGACGTCGGGGACAGCGTTTCCGCGCGCATTTGCGACGCGGAATAGCCCGAAGCAGAAACATCTGCGACGAGCAATTCGCATTAGAGCACGGTGCTACGCTTCCCTTCTTCTTCTGGTGGCAATTTTTGCGTTCTGCGCACTCATTTTGCTGTATTTTATTATTTGTGTTTATGTCGGCGACGTTTTGGTTCCCAAGGGACGCGCTGTGCTTCCTCGTGAATTGGAACATCCTGCGCAGCTCGGTCGTATTCCACGCTGACCTCCTTACATATTTTTTTCTTCCCGTAATGAGGGAATAATAAAATTAAGAAGCACCTGCATCCATCATCCGAGTGAAGTGCCGTCTTTCTAAAGCCAAGGAGACAACTTTTTTTAATAGACTCTTAAATTATATTTTTATTTCAATATAAACAAAATAGTTAATGATGTCTTAGGTTTTGCATTCAGTTGTGCTAGGTTCGTGACTGCACTCGAATCTCGTTTTGGGCGGTTAGCGTCAACCCGTAAAACGTAAGGTAACCTCTTTACACCTGTGTTTCACAAGTCCGAACGCGGCCGACGGTATCCGATTCGACGGAGTCAATCAAACCGCGACAAGAGCGTGTCGTCGCGGTGCTCGTCGTCTTTGAGCGTTGAACCCGCTAAAGCGATCACGTACAGTAAATGTCTCATGGTCCCGCGTTTTTTTTTGTTTTTTTGTTTGGTATTTGTCTAGCCTCGTAAATTCACAGAGACGATGAGTGCCATGACCATGCACTTTTGGCGCCGCTTGACTTTATCAATTGGATCGTATAGCGTTGGTTTCGGTCATAGAGTGTTTCAGGGAACCGTTTTACAGCGGAGCTGTTAACGGCTAGTTTCCCCAGCATCATGTCCGCCAGCAAACAAATGTCGACACAGAACTCTGGACAGCTACCGCCATCTATGAGTTACGGCGGCAACCAGACAACCGGATGGCCGGTTGTCAGGTTGCCGCCGTCAGCTCATAGATGGCGGCAACCTTTTCAGCCTTTCCCCTCCGGCTTGCCGACTTGCGGCCGGCCATTACTTCATTTCCACCATAGTACAGCTTCGCTGGTCATCCTCCTTCACCAGAGTGAAAAAGCTGAACGATTTTTTGCACATCCGACACGGTACGATGGGTCCACCGGTACGAACTGCGCATGCGCTATCGCAGAAGACTCGCACATGCGCAGTTGGTGCCCGGAAGGCCTATCGTATCCGTGTAGGACGTGCAAAAATGGTTCCCTAAAACTCTCTAGTGTGAAACAGCTAAAGTACAACTTGATCCGTGCTGACATTTATCCTATACCGCTATATATACTCACAAGAAAAGCTAATTTCAGGAACAAAGTGTGCCTAACCATGTCATCTTTAAATTGTAAGGTTTCATACTTTAGGTTGATGTCAAAGCACCTGAAAAACACTGGTGTACTGGTGTGCGCCACACACCAGTACAGAAAACTAAGCGAAAATTGCAAGAAATTTTGAACACGTAAAAATTAATAAACGCTATTTTTTTCTTTTTGATGGTGTTAATTGGCTTTAAGTCTCAAATATGGTTTTGTTAAAATTTATATTTCCGACTTTGTACAACAAATAACCAGATATTGTCCATCTCTCTTTTAAAAAAATTGTAAGAAACTAATGTAGTAATAATTGGGGTTGTGGGGATATTTAGACAGCGTGTAATTGGTCAGCCATTCCAAAGATGAGACAAGTCCCTCGCTGTACATGAGAAATTTAGCCAGTGCAGTACAAACGCTGGCCCGGAGTCTTTAACGTGCACCGCGCAGTAGTGGTACTCTACCGCACGCCGGTACGATGCTCATCCAGATCGAAACGGGCAGGTGTGTGGATTGAGAACCCAGGATCTCTGGGTTCTGCAGAGCGAGCTTTCGTTCCACGTGCTCGAGCTGGTGTGCGCTAGCCCACTCGGCCGCCGATCTCCCTACTGTAGTGTTTTCAGATGTCGTGCGAATCTCGTTTGGGTTTTCGCACGTACCATATCGGGTTCAAATAAAATGCGAACAGTGACGGAACTTCAAGCCCACTACCGGCGCAGCTTCCAAGCTCAGGTTGTGCTTGGCGAGGTTCAAACAGATGGGAGAAGGGCACTTTGTGCGTTCTACTCCGATGTGCTTGGACCTATGCCGAGCACAGCCCAAGCTTGGAAGCTGTTTTGGTAGTGCGCTCAGAAGCTGCTTTGGTAGTGGGTAGTGGGCTAGTGGTCACTGTTTGCATTTCATGCGAACCCGATGGTACAGTGGTAATCACACTTGTCTATAACGCGCGAGCGTGCAGCTTTCTCTGTGAAGCGCTAGACTGGTGGCATTCGCGGAAACCAAGCTAGTCACGTGGCGCAACATGGAACGGCCCGCTCGAGGGGTGTCCTGCCCACTCTACCATCTGGCGGCGAACGCGGAAGGCTGCTCGCACGGTTTTACAAACATCATTGCTCGAACAATAAACAAACTAAAGCATGAAGGCGTACCAAAGATGTCGTCATAAAAAACATAAATATATCATAAAGCACTTTATTTTTATCGCTTATCAAGCTGGTATAAGGCTTGCTACTATGCAAAAAACAAAAGTATATCCATTCACCGAATTCAACAGGACTGCGCATAGTATCGAGAGAACCCTACAGGAAAAAAGCACTGATCGCCGACAATGACACCACGAGTGCCGAAAGACGTCCGAACAAGGATGGTCGGAATGAGCGAAGCGGGGTTGTCCCAGCTGATAGAGTGGGCGAGTGGGCAGGACATCCCTCGGGCGGGCCGTTCCATGTTGCGCCACGTGACTAGCTTAGTTTCCGCGAATGCCACCAGTCTAGCGCTTCGCAGAAAGCCGCACGCTCGAGCGTTATAGACAAGTGTGATTAGCACTGTACATGTGTTGCAGCGTTTATTTGTTTTTCTGCTTTTCATACCAATCATATAACCTTACGTTGCGATGGTGCGCACGGAGAAGCACGTCAAGCATTATATCGACACGGGACATTTTCGGCACTCCACCCAAACATTTCAGGGGCCGCTGATAACAAGATAACGAGCAAGCAAGGATAACGTGCATTGTCAGTAAACCAGTCCCCGTCACAAAATCTCGCAGTGCACTGGGATTGGTGCCCATGTGACTCAGAATTAGCACAAACAACAATTCCCGGGAGATACGCAGATAAAAATTGCCTTGGGATTTTACGGTGCATTATGGAACAGAAAGCGAGAGGAAACCAAGCACGTTTTTGCCCCGTCAATGCACTTGACTGACAGATACACAGTTTTATTTTCTAAACCAATAGCCAAAAATATGGTATTAATAGTGCATGTCTGTTTCAATAAACCTCCATTGAGAGTGCACGTCGTCTCGTTTACTTCCTTGTTCTTGTTTATTCGGCGCTATTCTTTTGGCACGTGTGACTATTTGTACCGAAGCGACATACAAAATCAGGCTCCCCTCTTACGCACATAGCTGAAATGATCTCTACATAATGCACCTTCAGTCGTTCCCAGACGCTATGGAATTTTCGTCCAGCGTGTTACTCGGCTTAATACAAAATGGCTATGTGGACTCTCTCTCTCTCTCTCTCTCTCTCTCATATATATATATATATATATATATATATATATATATATATATATATATATATATATATATATATATATATATATATATATATATATATATATATATATATATATATATATATATATATATATATATATATGTATAGATAGTGCGCGCTCGCACCTTCACCGTTAGGAGAAGTGGCCGAGTGGAGCTAACGCCTCTCAGCCGGACGCACAGACGCCGCGCATGAGCTATAGGTGCTGGGCCACACCGCCGTCGCCCTTAGGAAGCTGTGCGAGTTCGTCGGCGTCAGTGTGATCCCCTGCCCTTTATCGCATTCGAATTGTTGGTTCTACGTCTTCCTGGCAATGTCTGACTACATGAGCGGCGTCAGCGAAATTAACGAGGCTCGTTACACCGCAAAACTTCGCGTGAATAATCTGCACATGCGGCGATTCATTCCGCGTGGACGCCGCAGAATGTACGCTAAAGCCTGATTCCGACCGTTATTAGACACCTCACGCGAAATGACGCCTCGCGGCTCGGCGTTACACCTCAGCTGTCGCTGTGTTACACTTTAAGGTTTTCCGTAAGTGTTACTTTACAATAAAAAAATTAAGCTTAGCAGCTTTGTTAAAAAAAGCGTGAAAGCAACAATTCTGCCGTTATGTGAACAGGGGACAGAGTATAGCGGGCTAAGCGTAACGATCAGTCGGCTAATTAAGAAATTTTTGTTAAATGACTTTTTAATTAGTGAACATAGACATATGCTTCCAATTAGTAACTTGCTGAGCGTCATTGAAAACCACTAAACCAGTAATTCTTTGAAAGACTGAGTGGGTGAGAATCGTGCGACAGGTGCAAGGCTGGGACTATGATAAGACGAAAACATCGAGCGGGCGCGTTGTCGCACCGGTAGCCTTGCTCTTGCAGCACGCGTGGTAACTTTAGCGCACCACTTTAGCCACCACCTCACGCGCTCAAAGTCTTTCTAAAATTACGTATTCAGTGGTTTTTAAATATTTGTTTAACAAATTTAATTAACATTTTATAAATTTATTTGGCAAATCTTAAAAATGCAGTTAACAAATTTTAATTAATAAGCCGATTGATCGTACTATTAGCCCCCCCATACTATGTCCCCGAGAGAGTATAACTCATCCGCAAAAAACCGCATAAGTGTGGCTTTCATGGCTTTTTTTTTCTAAACAAATCTGTTAAGTTGGAAAAAAACAAGACAAAAAACATCGTGTATACGATTTCTTAATCTGTCTTCCAGAGAAACGCTCTGTCCACTCAGCGTGAAACGGGCACGTCACGACGTTCGCCGATTTCCTCGCAGGCTGGCGCGGAGTGCGGACTCGCCATGAATACAAAAGAGATGGCGACTGGCCAGTTTCTTCTCCCCGTTCTGGAGAAGCGTACTATAGCTCGGTCGCAACTCTAGGAATAATAGCTTGCAAAAATAACTAAGCTACAATAGGGCGTGGGAAAGGCAGACAGCAATTCAACACAATTGTGACCATCTCTTTTCCCAGATGGCGTATCAACACGTTTGTAGTTCATTTGCAATACAAATATATATATATATAGATATAAACTTCGCATTGAACACAAAAAAAGACTAGAAGGTTTTAAGGTTGGACTTTATGGAGTGGATATGCGGTGACCAAGCGACGAATTTCGCCCGGCGGCACTCGCACTGGGCGCAGTTGGTGTTCTTCTGGGAGAGCATTCAAAGCGCGGAATTTGTTTCCACTGATTTGCTTGTTTTTACCCCTGTAGCCCTATCGAACAACTATAGCTCGTGGCAGGCACGTAGCCAGGATTTTGTTTCGCGGGAGGGGGGGGGGCGCCCATGGCAAAATGCTGTATGAGGGGGAGGGGGAGAGGAGGTCTTAGCAAAATGGAAGATTTCGGGGGGGGGGGGGCATGGGCCTCCCCCTGGATACGTGCCTGACTCGTGGTAGCTGCATGCTCCGATCGGTTTCATTAACTAAATATCAGTTCTTAAAACGTCATCGACAAAAAGAAAAAAAGTACTCGGAATTCCGAATTTATTTTAACTAGAAAGTTAGAAATGACTCATCCCCTTTTTTAATATTCCTATATTTGTCGTGCCACTAGAGTGTCACGCACTTCGTGCGTAGTAATTGTGTTGTGTGCACGTTTAGACAACGAGAAGTTAGTCATCCACAGTGGGCGTGTTGTTTACCCCGCTGTAGAAGAGAAACTTGGCCAGTGCAGTTCGAATGCGAGCCCGCAGTCTTCAATTAACGTGCATCACGCGGTTGTGATACACGACCGCGCGCCGTTACGATGCTCACCCAGAACACAGAACAAAAACGGGCCTCGGGGGGGGGGGGGGGGGTATTGAAGTTTGTGAGTAGGTCATGCAAGTTCCGAAATAGCCAAAAAAAGCCTCGCAGGGTTTCTTTAAGTCTCGATGAACGGAATTATACCAGGCACAAAACTCGGCTTCCTTCCCCCAAAGAAAGAAGCCCCTTTTCTGTAGCCCAGCGAAGGAAGCAAGTCTGCGCGCGTTAGAGACGCCTGCCCAACCCCTTCCATCTCCTTCGCAGAAAGCGATAGCAACGACGAAGTCCGGAAGCATCTGTCCATCTTCGCGAGAAATGCCACTTCCGTTTCGCTGACAGGTTGCTGCCCCAAGCACGCCGTACAACAGACGGCGCCGCAGACCTCCATCGAATACACTCTTTTTCATCATACAATGAACCCCAGCGGAGGCTACAAGACGTCGGAGTCAATCCAACGCTGGGAGAGAGACACGTGTGACTCGACGAATTGCGTGCCGTTGCGCCCAACCAGAAGGGCACGTGACTCGCTCTTGGCTCTCCATTGGCTCCGATTACTCGTAGCATCTACTGCGGTTCGCCTTCAAGGCGGAGCAGGATACAGAAAGTCGACGTACCTTACTCCGAAGGGAGACAAAGGCGTTCGGCTGACACGTCGTGCCGCTTTGCAACTCGCATTTTTGGGGTCGTCTCACCGCTTGTTGTCGAATGTATAATGATGGCTCTCGTGCGTACACGTGGCACGTCGTCCATGCCGACTGTTGCAAATCCGATCCTGATGAAGGACCATCACAGACAGAGCAAAAGAGAGAGAGAGAGAAAGCGTGACCCGCTGCTTTGTTCAATTGGAGAATGCCGCAGCGAAACTGATGACGAGCCAACTCACCATCTCGTAAGAAGAAGTCAGTTGCCGGTTTCCAAGGCGCGTGCGTTGAAATGCGACGCCGTGTTGTTTCTCGGAGAAAATGTGTTCTTCTGCATGCTCTCGCGCTTTCATCTGGCCTTTCTACTCTTGCACTCACGTCGTAAATAACATGAAAGAGCGCCGCTAGCCAAGAAAACAAACAATTTGCGAGGTATACCAGCGTTGTATAATGTTTCCAGGCACCAGCGTCAGACCGTAACTTATTTCGTCGACGCGAAACACAATTAAAAGTGTCCAGGCATGCGTAGACTCAGGAATCAGGATGGCGAATCGGAATAACCAAACACAGAACGTTTCCACTTGTGCTTTTTGTTTTTAGAATTACTACAATCACGCCAGTGCTGTACGGTCGTTTCTGACCCAAGGCCTGCGCACGCAGGACCGTTTGTTTGAAGTTTCGTCGCGTCACGGGAGCTTACGATTTGTTTGCATCGTTATTTACCGGGACTTCAGTGCCGGTGACTTACTATAATGCGGACACCGGGACATCAGACAATTTAAGGAGTAGCTCGGCCCGCGACATCCGAATAACGGGTGTTCCGGTGACTTATAACGTAACCTAAGAAACCGTAAGCAAGCGTTGCCGTGTAACCGGCCTATAGATTGTCAAAGAGCGAAAACCATAGAGAACACCGGAGATTTACCGGGGGCTGTCAGTCATTGCGCAGTTTAGTGGAGAACTGAGAAATTAGAAACGGCTAAAGAGAGTCAGCTTTAGAGGTCTATAAGAAAGGAAGCCTAAATGTTCTCTAAGGTCGACAAATAGCGATCTGCCACGAAGCAATCGCAAGAAACGCGCCTTACCGTGATTCATCGAGCAAGCTTGCCAAGAGTCCGAGACGCCCTTCCGCTTCGGCATTAATCAAGGGACAGCGCATTAAGCTCCATCGGTGAGCATATGGCCAAGCCAACCTCGAACCCAGGTATCACGGTTGATCGAACGGACGGAGGAGGAGATGGCGAGACATTCAGACCCCCCACCGTCTACTACTTGGCCCTTGTTCAGATACGAAAAAAAGAAAGAAAACGAATATCCTTGTTTTTGCGGGGAAAAGCAATTCGTGATATAAATAAGCAACCGGTGTCGGTCACTTGGCGACGAAATCGCTAAACCTTTTAAGCTTTGTTGTGTAGACAGAATCACAGCTTGTGGTTGAACGGGAGCTCTGAGCAGGCCAATTACCTCTTGGAAGTAAATCAATGCCTGAGACCCTATTGATCATGATGTATAAACCATGGAGACTGGAGAGAAAGCTAAGGAAAGACGAACATCATGATTAATACGCATCAGCTCAACTGCACTTTGGCCATTTTCTACCCTACTTATAGTGGAAACCTTAAAAACAAATAATATATATATATATATATATATATATATATATGGTACCTCGAAAGCCCAATTAAGGACATTACATGAGGGGGGGGGGTACATTGAATGGGTAAGCATCAAACAGACGGCAAAAAGAAACAAAAGCCTGCAAAACGGTAGCTAGGATCGTCGGCACCTTTTCTTTGAGTGAACAGCATAAAAAGGAGTGTTTGCGATTCTGGCGGCGTTCTAGATATATTTTGCGGCTCTTGAATCTGCACGTTATATGTTCATCTGGTCAATATCCACATACACAGACGATGCTAGCCGGCATCGCGACCCCATTGCCTTCTCTACCGCCCTATTATTCGATATTAGCCGGTAACCGACTCATCGGTTAGTAAAATACGTTTTTTTTCCCGCCTAATAATAAAAAAAAAAACACTGCAGAGGCAATTATCTGACGTTGTCGCTAAAACAACCTCCGTTGATGCTGTTTGAAGCGGCCATGCAGTCGCTCCCACAGTGTGCAGCAGCAGCCTTTTCCATACTATTTTTAGAACTTTCAACAAATGGAAGTTTTCCTTCAACAGCACCCTAAGATTATGAAGAGTGTGTTACTCTTAATAGCGATGCTGAAAGGGCATAACCGCGAGCGATGCTGTCTAAAACACTTATTTTAACACTTGAGAGTGGAAAAATATTTAGTGTGTAACTAATATAAAGCTCATTTTCTGATTATAGGAAGACGAGGTGTCACATTAAAAGAACAAGACTGCGTCTTTGGCAGTGCTTTCAATCTGTTCCCAGATGTCAGTGATTATTGTCAAGAATATGCTGCTCTTGCTAGTGGTAATGCATCCCTGCATACGTAGGCGGTGTTGCGTTTGGTGCGGTTCTCGAGGGCGTCGGCCCAGTTAGCGGCCCAGGGTGGAGCAGAGGAGCAAACTTTTTAGCCGCTGATAGACTGGTTTAATTACATTGTTGAAGATGGCTATTTACAGAGCACAAAAATACACATATGTCGCCTCAGCGACATGAGCGAACGAAATCAAAGCACAGACTGAGAACTCCTCTCCCCGATGAGGAGATTCCATGCATCTGGGTCGAGAGTCTCGAGACAGAGTCATCTGCCCCCTTTCCGAGGCGCCCGCCGTTCCGTGGTCTCCCGTAAGTTGATCCCGTGGCTCTAACCTTGACGACGAAAGAGGGGTTGGCGACAGGTGAAGGCCAACTCCACAATCGGCAGTGACGGCAATCGGGAGGTCCGGGAAACTTCATACTTGGTTTTAATGATGATCCTTTTTGAAGGATTCGAGACTTGACGACGAAACGGGCTCTGCTGCCGTTGGTGACAGGTGGAGGCCGACTCCAGGACGAAGCCAAGGAAGGTCGTCGCAACAGCCGCTAGGCGAAGGAAACCAGTGTTTTCTTATATGTTATACTTATACCCTCCCCTTATAAGTTATACTTCCATGGCGGGTTGCTCTTTCTTTTTTCATTTCATGTTTTGGTATCCTTAGGGCCCGAAGGCATTAAGAGGGGTGGGATTATAAATTACAAGTTAATAGAACACTCAGATGACGAATCAAGTTCTAGTAGTATCGATACAGCATCTTTAAAATCAACAGGATTAACAATTGTGGCGATGAATGTGGAAAGGTGATTCCAGTCAGCAGATGTAGAAGGTATGAATGATCTGTAGTAGGTATTAGTGTGGCACTGTGGAATTTCGACTTTATGTATGTGATCATTGCGTGATGATATGTAGGATGGCTCCAGTGAGAGTTAAGTGTTAAGGATTGGGTTGTGAAAAAATATTTTCTGACATAAAACTTAACCGAATAAAACTTTCGGCGTAAAAATGAGTTGGCAAGGAGAGGCATTTTTTCATAGAGGTTATGCTTGATGTACGATGGTAATTAGAAAAGAATGAAACGTACAGGTCTATTCTGAACGGCCTCCAAGGCGCCGACGAGGCTCTCAGTGTTAGGATCCCAAACAGCAGAAGCGTACTCAAGTATTGGCCGGACTAGTGTTTTATAGAAAAGGAGTTTCAAAGTCGAAGAACTCTGGGAAAGAATTAAGTTTTAGATAGCCGAGCATGCGGTTGGCATTGGAAATGACATGGGGAACAAACGATTCTCATGTGAGGTTAGATGTGATATGAACGCCCAGATTTTTGTAAGTGTCAACCTGCTCTGAAGTCATATTGTTAAGGATATAGGAAGAAGGATCATTAACTCGCTTGGAAATGATCATGTGTTTACATTCGTCAACATTTAATGGCACATGCCAAGTGTCACACCAACTTGATATGGAATCGAGATCATTTGGAAGAAGTAAGATGACAGAACTACAACAATTTGAATAACAACAGATGATCATCTGAACAATTAACAAATAAAAGAGTTGACATTCAATGATAAGTCATTAATGTAGATTAATGACTTTTTGATGACATTAGTGTAATTAATGACATTAATGTAATGCAATCAATCCGTAAACACCGCGGTTCAAATTCACGACACTGGAAAGCTAGAATATTACTTAAAATCTAATGATTAAAAAGCTAAGTGTAAAAGGGTTCACAGGGTTGTACAAAGACAGGGTAAACAGGGTAAACAGATAAACAAAGAAGGTGGGATCTTCCGAGATGAAATAAGAGATATAATAAAACATACAAAGTAAACAAGGCACGTATGATGATGGCAAGCCTATCAAACACGCCATTCTGTGCCATTGGACGGTGGATACAGAGTCCACCTCGATGCGAAAAGAGGTGAAATGCCATGCTTTACCAGACTGCCGCATTGATCGCTGTAAACAGAGCGGCTCGGATCGATGAAAGCTATCAGTACGTTGCACGCTGGAGCATGTGGGACAGTAGGTTGCGTGCACGGAATTTGAGTTCCGGACGTTGAAGTATAATGTCAGACAAAAATAGAAAAAAAACTGACTGAAAGAATGGATAAGAGAGGCGAAAAGTCGCGGGACGAGAGGGCAAATAGGTAAAACAAAGAGATGAAGACATGCACGAATGCTAAAATGATTGATATTTTATACGGGAATAAAATTTATGAGCTTAGACACCAAATGATTCGGCTTCCAAAAAAAGAAAAAGCGCCAAATGCACACATTAAAAATATTAATCAAGGTTCAGTTGTCATTGTCGGGTTAATTTTATAAAAAATGACGCAACAAAACATGCAGGACACCTACGCTCGCTGATATAATTAATTGGGGCTCACACTGTACTAACATCTCTTGCCGTGCGTCTTTTTTACCTTTCTGTAACCGGTATACATATTGTATTGGTGGTGTTGTAGTATGTAATGCCTAAGTGGGAATCGACCACGGCAATTGGAAGTATACCAGACGGCGGCATGCCTCAGACAGCCTTCAAGCATTATGATTTTTATTATCACTTCAGGTTTCATAAACCGTTATACCTGCGTGATTATTTTTCACGAGGCCGTCGTAACAGAAGGATGCTGTTTGTCAAATTGATCGATTTTTTTCTCATTTTAGATCATGCTTAATCATGCTTTCAAAGACAATTCAAGCCATGAAATGCCACTGAGCTGCCTTGTCTCCTACTAGTATATTCTACTATATTAAAATTAATATGAAATGCCTAAATGCCATGCTGGCGTGGTTCTTCTCGAGCAAATTGTTATCCATTACTTGTATGTCAATTTGTGTTATTTGATATTTTGTTTTATTTGCCAAGAATTTTTCTTAAATACATATTTGCTAAACAATGTGTTTGTATCACTAGAATATGACACGTACATGAACCAATAATAAGTACAATAAATTCAAGAATGGGAATAATGGTCACCGGTTGTCAAAGCTAACCAAGTTGATTTTTTTTCTCGCCTCTCTGGCAATATTTTAATCTCACATGATCGCCACACCAGTCCAGATTTCTAACAGAGCAGCCTCCCATCCAGCTTCCGGTCAATCATTTCCGAGCGTCCACCTCTACGCAACACGACACAACCGAGCGTATACGCCGTAGTAATAACAACACTGGCCTGAAAACACAAAACGCAAAAGAAAAAAAACCCCGAAAAACCACAGACGTCCGGACCGCGGAACATCTCGGAGAGAGTACACGAAGGGTAGACACAGCCGAATGCCGCACCGGCTCCGCTCCACGGCTCCACACAACCGAACTTCCTTTGTTATCCACGCGATGGCGCGACGAGTCGCCTCGCTCGGATGCACATCGCAGCGCCAGGGTCCAGCAGCAACAGCAGCAGCAGCAGGCCAATCTGGCTTCGCCATCTCCGCGCTTCAGATAAGGCCCAAAAACGAAAAGGAGAGCCCCTATTATTTTCTCTCCGACTCGGCCGTTTCTTCGCGGTCCTCGAAAATGGCTTCCGACGGAGTTGGTGGCCGTCAGTGCGCGATGACGGCCAGCAACCCCTACCGGCTCCCTTTCACCCTACGATGGACCACAGAGGATTCTACCAGGCGTCGAAGCCAATCCCACACCGTGTGGGTGTCACGTGACCTTTGGGACGCGCGAGACGCGTTGTGACGTCATGAGTTCTGAACGGCTGGATTGGCTGGGATAGCTCGTAGCATCCGCTGCGGTCCAACGTAAAGGCGAACCGGAGCACGGCTCTCCGTTCGGTCAAGCTTAGCGGAGGGCCCGGTATATACATCGGCCATCTTTTTTCTTGCGCATCTGTCTTATGCCATTTGCACCTTTTTTTTTGGTTGCTGTTTTCTTGCTTGATATGAGGGACAATGTCGGTGTTTACGTCGCTGTCTGATTCTATCCTTTCCGTCTTCCCTCCTTATTCTGTTTTGGATTTTGTTATCCGTTTGTCCACCTGGCTTCGCTGGCCGCCGCCGATTGAATACGCGCCAGAATAGGGATTCAATCGCACCAAGGAATCGCCGCTTGAATGACGACTGCGTCGCGGAAGCTGTCCCCCTCTCGAAACGCTGAGCGATGTTCCCTTTCTTCGCCACGTTCTGTTCCGTTTTTCTTTGTTTAGTTTCGTCAGTGAAGCGGACAATGATGAGAAGGGCAACTGCCGGTGTAACCTCACTTCCGTCCTTCCATTAGAGGTAAATGATTCTGTCCGAACTCGCAGCGCGCTCTAAAGAGGCCGGGCGACTTGCCTACGATGTCTCCCATTCGAAAGAGCAGGGCAGTTAACCCGCAGCTTGAAAGACTCCCCCAAAGGCGTTGGCAGAACCTTTTATTGGACTCGTGGCGGGGCCTGTCATTCTTCGGTTCGGCCCTAAATATTCTTGACAAAGCCCTCAAGTGCTACAGAATGAGCACGTGGCTAGAACGTTTCAGGGTTTATATGTGATAAGATGGGGTGGATAAAACTGGCTTTCAGCTTCGTCCTAAGTGAGTATAGGAAACAATTTGCCGAGAGAAGACCGGTGCATGCTTGATAGGGTGTGATGGAATGACTTCGTTTGTTTGTCACAGTGTGAGGGCCGGCGTTGGGCATGGGGACCAAGGTGGCCGCGCCGTACCCCGCGCTGGTACCAGGGCCCCGAGCCGCTAATGTGGACCCCGCCGTCCCCATACCAATAAAAATATTTTTTTGTTAAAGCGTCCGTGACAAAAAACAAACAAGCAAACAAACAAAAACACATGTTTTTTTTTTCTAAATTGCGCGATAGAATAATTTTACACGGACACCGAGAAGAGGGCACGTCAGTCGCCCACCTTTACTCTCTAGCCAATATGCTGATTCCGGTATTTTTTTGTTACTTGTGCATATGATCTATGATTTGCTAAATGATCAGCACGGGTTCCGACGCGGATACTCAACAGTCACACCATTTATTTACACGATCTATGAATTCTTTTTTATAGTGGACAAGGGTATAGCCAAATGAGTGCTATCTTTTTTTTTTTTTTCATATTTCGCAGATTTCGCGATGGTTTTAGGAACTAGAGTGTTATTAGCACGCGAGGAATACAATATATACTTAGGCACTAAAGACATGAATGTCTTTTTGAATGGATGGATTTTTACCGTACGAATCGTCAACAGTACGTTATTGTTGGTAAGGCGAAATCTCTAAAATTACCCGTACTTTCAGTAGTACGTACCACAGGCTCGTGTATTCGGTACTTGCTTTTTGGTGTTTATTCAGAATCTACGAGCTAACAAGGCCCCAATACAGAATCGTTTTGTTTTTGCTCTTTTTGCTGACTACTGCGCTTTGTTTTCCAAAGTATAATGTTTTACCGATCAAAAATGTCTAAGCAATACTTCATTAGGTATTTTTCTAATGTCAACAGGAGCAGATGAATTTTAACGTCAAGAAATATATGCAAATGACATTACACTGAGAAGGTGTTCACTTTGCTTTGTTTATGCTATCAACTTTGTGCTTTTAGAAATCGACGCTTAATAAAAGGATTAGATGTAATCATTACGTATAATTTGAGTTGGCCTGATCATATTGAAATAATATAGCTATCGCGTCCCAAAAACTATGGTCTGTACGCAGGAAAATGCGTCATTGTACTTCTCAAACAAAACTCGTAGTCTTTGATTCGTCCTTTTACAGAAAATAGCAGACATTCTATGGGATCAACATTCCCAATGATTTATTGACCAATTGGAAGGCGTTAAAAAAAGGCACTAGGATTTATTTATAATGTTTACGACATAGATAAGTCTGTGTGATCTTATACCGAGCCTGGGTTATCAGTCTCGCAAAAAAGTAAAGCGTTTGAATATTTTACACAGCATAATAATTGCACGATAAGATCGGCTTGAAGTTCGAGGTCTATTTTAGGTATGGTAAGGTGGGGGGGGGGGGGGGGGGGGGCATAGAGAGCGGGAGAAGCGGTGGCCATCGGTCTCACAAAACAATAGATATTCACACCACTTTTACATTCTCTCTCTCTCTGTCAGCACTCCTTAAATGGCCTAACCCCCCCCCCCCCTTTTTTTCATGTTGACAGTTGACTGTGAAGTGAGGAGTGGACTCGACCACCATGCCCAGACAAGTAAACCAAAAGAAGTATCGTCCGTACCTTCGAAGACGATGCTCTTAGCCTCGCAATGAGCGCTTTTCAGCCGTGCCTCAAGGGCGTGCTAGAATACAGTAGTGCTCATCAAAGACAGAGAATTCGACCCCCTCGCGCGAGGCTACCTCGTCTGTTACGCGATTTGTGAACCTGTGAATCAAGGGGGTACGGACCCGCGTTCGATGTCCGTGCAGGTGGCGGGAGTCGTCGAAAGAGCTGGAAAGGGTGAAGCAGTGTAAAAAACAAAAACAAAAACAAAAACAAAAACACGAAGAGCTTTTTCCTGCCCGGGAGAAGAAGAGAACCACGATTGAAGGCGACGGAGAACTTAATAGGCGTTGTCTTACATGATCTTGGAAGTTTTTCTCGTGGTTACATTCTTCGTTTGAGCTTCGGTCCGAGCGCGGCCGATGTTGTGGGCCAGTCAAACAGCGAAAGAGGCACAACGTCATGACGTGCTCTCTGCGGTTGATAGGACCAGCCGGTATTCGCCGTCTCTTCTGTGCGTGCTCATCCGCCGGCTAGTCCTATCATGCGCAGAGAGCACGCCATGACGTCGCGCTTTACGCTATTTGATTGGCCCTCCGGCTCATAGCATCGGCCGCGCTCGGACCTAAGGTAAAACGAAGTATAGTGACCGGTCATACAAAAATCGTGTTTTTCTTTTCGGCTATTCTCCCCTTCCAGATGCTTTCTATTTTGTTGAACTTGCTCTCTTTATGCTGCTGAATGTTCTGCAAATATTGCTCCAGTTGCTGGATTATGCTCATATTTTTAAAAAGTAACGAGTAATTAAAGTATTCCGTTACCAATATGTTTTTAACAAAATTCAATTACAAGTTACTTTTGAAAAAAAGTAACGTGGCAATAACGAAATTAATTGACAAAGTAACGGAATGCAAGTATTCCGTTACTTGTAACGGATTACTTCCCATGTCTAATTGCGACCATACCGAGTGTTGGCGCCACAATCTTCCGCTGACGGAACAACTCTAGCTTCACACAGAAGGTGTAAAATCCGGAAGACGCCACTAGCAGTTTGCTAGGTCCAAGCGTAACGTGCTATTAAAAAAACAACTTGAAAAAAAAAGCGAACAAGAGGACACGTAAAGGCGGGTGTACTTGGCTCTATTCATTGGGTCTTTTGTAGGCATTCGGAAACTGCGTTTTCCTCCATGTTTCCTGTCCTGTGTTTGGTCGCTTTCCTCCAAGTTCTGCTATCGGTTTAGCCTTGCCCTGTAGCCTAACAATCCCTAGTTCCGTAGATTTTCCGGCAAAAGATATTTCCGAATGTTGTCAAATATATTTGAGATACTGAGTGCAAGATAGTGAGAAATGTAATTAAGTTAGAGTAGCAAATACTCTAGACGGAATGTATCTCCAAGACACCGAAATCTAACCAAAAGTACTTGAAATACAGTATCTTGAGTAGAGTATTTATGATAGGCACAAGTCTGGTAGGTATATGACAATATGAGATAAAATTTAAATGATCTTTCACAAACACTTCACTCTTTCTTACCTTTTTTTTGTACGGGTTTTCGAGTTATTTAACGCACTTTTCGAGGCTTGTAGTTCACAAGGAACCTGTTTCTGCACTACCCAGTTTACCAGCTAAACTTTTCAAAGGCTCTGCAAAACCGAGAAAGCAACGTTAATATATTATAACAATGGATTATCTTAACTCCCAAGTGATATTAGCTCAATTAATGTTTAGTAAGCTATCCTAAAATGTCGAAGCTTGCACATGGGCACATTTGCTGCCTATCTCAGGGTTTATCCGTTGCTATTTTGTCCGGCCAATACCGAACTTCTACGATGTCTCTTACACACTATTAAGGTCGGTACCTGCCATTACGAGCAGTAATTGTTTCAGACGAATTTTCCTCCTTAAAGAAGTGCCATTCTCTTGTGTCCACTTTTAATTTTGCAGCCCCCCCCCCGCCCCAAAAAAAAGAAAGAAAAGAAACCTAAAAAAAAAAATCGATTTTGATTTGGAAGGTTTTGACACGGCCAGGTAAAAGCAGTTTAGAACCTTTATTCTACTGCAGGCGTTTGAAAAAACAGAAGGTTAATTTACACGCTCGTGGAAGCTAAATTCAAGCTTTGTATGCGGAATATCTGGAGAAGCATAAGCTCGAGGGACATGCAAACTATTCATGAGTATCATCCAGTTATCTACAGAGTTCCAATACAAACAGTTAAGTAACTGAGCCTAATGGTCGAAAGCAGTTTTTGTAGAGCGGAAATTACTTAATCGCAAAAAGTGGTTAAATAAACTCCCAACCAGCCTGCGAAAGAGTAATTCGTTACTTTTGAATACGCATTTGTAGTAGCATTCTTACAGAAACAAAATCGAGCTCGAGTTTTATAATCGTTGATGCATAAAAACGAACGAGAGACTAGAATTCATCTCGAAAACAGTCAGTTTTTTAATCCATGTCTGACGCACTTGCATTGTTAGCACAGCGATACTATGGAGGTTAGGTTTAACGAAGCTCTTTCATCCTTTGGGTGAATCGCCATCAAGCACATTCTGCGCATGAATAAAGTCGCTTTCTATTACGTACTAATAGAGTTGAAATCCAATCATGCAGTTTCTTTCCCTCCCGAAAGTTGGTGTGCAGGGACGAAGCCACATATATGTTATTGTTTCTTTTCTTCTGAAGCTTTGCCTCTGTAATTGATATTGTCATCCTTTTCTCGAACACTCGCTCCAAACCGGTAATACTCTACGTTTTTGTTATGCCCCGTTCACCCCTAAGCTGACAAGTGTGGTGGAAGTTACGTGTTTGTGGGACCAGTCGTATGGTCTAGATATTTCACCACGTCATCACGTTCAGTTCAAAACACAGGTACAGAGAGCAGAGTCGGGTGATGGAAGAGAGGCGACTGATTGAGCCGGCGAGCGCAGAGCTTTCACCGCAGCTTGCGGAAGAACGGTGTATATAGAGCCGTTTATAATTAACTGACGCAGTGTCCTTTCCGCAGTGTCTCTCGTTTTGTCAACGTCAACCCAGCGGCAGATCCAGTGGACCTAATTACGTTTCTGTGAGTTTTAGTAAGGAATATTCATCCAGTGCCTGCACGTCCATCTTCTGGGACTCTGTCGCGGGTATACCAACAAAAGTATTCCGCCTGGCATCACCTGGAACTCGTTAATTTTCTACTCCTTTCGCGAGGTCAACGCACGCATGTTTTTGCTTTAACTGTTGTCTGGAAAAGGACTGGCAGGAGAACTGCCGGTTTTGAGGTTTAATTGGCCCTATTAACAGGGCGTTTTCCGAACCGTCTAAAAATATCGTTTTTCTGTAGTACACTTCAAGTAACACACAATAACAGGTTTCACCACATCATTGGCAGCCCGTACAGAAATGCCATAAATAGTCATAACAAAAATTGTGGAAAAAGGCCATATATACATCCCTATATATAATATGAATACACGTGAGTGACCTTCCACATATTAAATGTTTATGCGGGATCGTTTTGGTTTCAACAGAGCGGCCAAGAGAAAACTATCGTAGAAGTTTGGGCTAGTTGGTATTATCATGATTAAAGATTAAAACACCGCGAGGACACGGACAAGAACAAGAAGGTAGACGAACAAGGCGCTGTTCATCTACCTTCTTGTTCGTCTTGTTCGTCTACCTTCTTGTTCTTGTCCGTGTCCTTGCGCTGTTTCAATCTTTAATCAAGAAAACTATCATAGACTTGAAGGTGTTCATCAGACCTACGGCCAGCCTGCGTTTATTTTCCTTTTATATGGGAGATCGCAATGGCGAATTCTACAACGAAAATTTCTTTCCAACCAAACTTCAGCTTTTTTTAGTTTCTTTTCTGAGATCGTTGTAAATTTTGATGCAACACATTCAGTGTCTTTCAGAAAGCTATCAACGGCTTAACTTTCAGCTAGTAACTAGTGACAGTCGATGATCTGTTCAGTCGAACTCCCTTGAGGTAGGCTCGAAGAGATACCATAGGGCAAAATTTGGTTTCCTTTAAACCCAAAAGTCGAAGAAACAATATGTTTATTTAATGAAAGTTCTGCGGTCGAACGCTTTGGAGCGAAGATGCGCCTGATAACTCTGCGATACAAGGGCTTTATCCGATGGAAAGCTGCAGATATGGATACATAACAGCGGGATTAGCCGATGAGTGCGATTACAGCGGACCTTAACCCCCCAACATGATCCGAATTTATTCAACCTAGTGATTTCTATGGCACAATTGAAAGCCCTTTGAAGGAAACACATAAATCGTTTTTTTTTTAACGCTTCGAGCTGCAATTTTTTGTGTATCTGCCAACAGACAGTGCATTTCTTATTTGAAGGTATCAAATTACATGCCCACCTAAGAGAAAACAGTTTTCTTTTTCAATAAAAGTCTTGTTAAGTCATTTTCTCAGAATCACCAAATAACATTGTGAGTCAATGTGGTGTTTATAGCGACTGAAAAAGGGGTGGTAAATATATATATATATTGTTACGAAGACGACGACGACGGACACTGCCGCGAAAGACAAAAAGGAGCCCGCGCAGTTGTGTTGCACGAGCTGGGGTTTTCTTCGGGCATATTTGTAGCAGCCATCGCTGTTGTTCTTCTACAGATCACCCTCAAATATATATATCATAATCACCCTCACAAGTGGTGGAGGTTAGGACCATCCCCATCCTCTCTTGTCCTGGAGCTCCGCAGCGGGCGATCAACGCGGACCGCCATGCCCGACGAGACCGGGAACGCCACCCAACAACGCGCACCCGCCCCTCCGACCGTCAAAAACCGACAACGAGACCCACCAGTTTTCAGCGGAGCGCCAGAAGCTGACGTCAACGACTGGCTCAAAAGTTATGATCGGGCCAGTCAACATAACAGGTGGGACGACAGCTTCAAGCTAGCAAATGTCGTATTTTTTTTAAAAGATACCGCTTTACAGTGGTTCGATAACCACGAAGACGAGATCGATTCGTGGGAGGCATTCCAGACGGCTTTCGCGGAAGTCTTCGGAAAGCCAGAAAGTCGCAAGCAACAGGCCAAAGATAAACTCGCCAGGAGGTACCAGTCCACAACAGAGTCATCTACTGCCTACATTGAGGACGTCCTTCGCCTGTGCCGACGTGTCGATAATGACATGACAGAAGAGGACAAAATCCGGCACCTATTTAAAGGGCTGTCACATGACCTCTTCACGGTCGTGGCTCCGAAGTCGCCTCCAACTGTCCAACAGCTCATTACGGAGTGCAAAAGACACGAAGAGCTGCAAAGTGCACGCATCATGAAACGTCCATTCGAGCGTCTCCCCGAGGTGTGCACAAACAACGCAACGCCATCGGAGCTTCCTGAGCTAATTCGTCAGATCATTCGCCAGGAGCTACAGGCATACTTAACTCCACTCCATGCCCCGAACGTTGCAGTACACCAACGAATGGACACTGCAAGTGTTCAGAAGGTAGTACAGGACGAACTACGCGCGGCTCTGAACCAAGTTCAGGTAGTTCCCTCTATCTACGCGCCGACGACGCAACCATCAACACCACTTTGCCCTATGGTACACGACATCCAGTCACGTTACACGACTCCATTCTTGGACCGCGCTCAACCACCGTATCGACCTTACGGGCAACGCCGACGGACTGACATATGGCGCACCGACGATCAACGCCCAGTATGCTTCTATTGCCACGCAGCTGGTCACATCGCCCGTTACTGCCGCAGACGAATGACCGACAATGCTTCCTATCGTGTACCTCCTAGTTTTTCTCGCTATTCAAGAAATTCGGATGCAAGCCTTCCCTCTGAAGCCCTCCTCTCCGACGCTCGCCATCTTACCGATGCTCCCGAAGCATCTGACACCCGCCGCCGCCGGTCGCCCTCTCCATACCCAACACGCCGCCGCTCCGTTTCTCCGTTCAACCGCGCTGCAGTTGCGTCGACGCCGTCGTCAAACTAAAGAGGGCAGCCTGCGTTGCCACCGGAGGTCAGGCTGCGCTGCCCCAATTTGACGCAAATCCTCCTCTTATTGGGCCGACTACCGTCAATGTTTGTATCGGAGGGCACGAATTCGTCGCCTTGGTCGACACGGGAGCCGCAAAGTCATGCATCTCAGAAGACATCTGTCGCCGCCTACGTAGGGTGCTCACTCCAGCCAGTGGACACTTATTGCGCGTGGGCAATGGTGAATTAGTCCAACCCCTAGGATGTGCCACCATACCTCTGTCCCTTGCAGGCATGTCCTACATCATTGAATTCCTTGTACTTTCAAACTGCGTCGCCGATGTTATTTTAGGATGTGACTTCCTAACGTCGACTGACGCCCTCATAAACTGTGCAGCCGGTGAACTAGAATTGAACGGTTACGATTCTGTGGATGATCCTCCTAGTTCATCACCCCAGACCCTTCGTACACATGACGACCTTCTTGTACCACCCCTATCCGCCGTCATCGTCGAGCTGAGGCCCGAGCCACCCATCACAGGAACCTATGCACTAGTCGAACCTTCCGAAAGACTATTTCTGAAGAAAAATGTTGCCGTTCCCTACTCCCTTGTGTCCATAGTGGAAGGCCACGTTCCTATTTGCCTTGCTAACACCTCTCCCGAGCCGCAAATACTTCCACGAAACACTCAAGTAGCAACTATAAACCGATATGAAGAACACATCGTTGCCCCTCTTCACACAGACGTATCGTCAACTGGGTGTCTCCACACAACTGCCGGCCGCAATAGCGACATGATAAAAACAATGGTGGATGCCGCCTTACCTGCCGAGAAACACTACTCTTTGGTCACCCTTCTCTCAGCATATTCCGATTTGTTCGACTTCGACAGCCGAGTTCTCGCTCAAACGTCAGTGGTGCAGCATCGTATCGACACCGGGGATGCATCTCCAGTGAAAAGTAGACCTTATCGAATCTCACCCATGGAACGTAAAACCATCCAACAGCACGTCACCGAGATGTTGGAGAACAAGATAATTGAGCCCTCCTTTAGCCCTTGGTCATCTCCCGTCGTTCTTGTTAAAAAGAAGGATGCCTCGTGGCGCTTCTGCGTGGACTACCGCCGTCTAAACAAGGTGACCAAGAAGGATGTTTACCCGCTGCCAAGGATCGACGACATCTTAGACGCACTTCAAGGTTCATCATTTTTTTCATCGATGGATTTCCGAAGCGGCTACTGGCAGATTCCTGTCGCTCAAGCTGACAAAGCGAAAACAGCCTTCATTACGCCTGACGGCCTCTATCAGTTTAACGTAATGCCGTTTGGTCTCTGCAACGCCCCCGCAACCTTTGAAAGGATGATGGACACATTGCTCCGTGGCCTCACTTGGAATGTATGCCTCTGCTACCTTGACGATGTCGTCGTCTTTTCAGGGACGTTTAATGAACATTTGCACCGCCTGAAACAAGTGTTTGATTGCTTCCGGTCCGCCCGCCTACAGTTAAACTTCAAGAAATGCACATTTGGAACTCGACAACTAAAAGTATTAGGACACTTAGTAAGCGCTGATGGTATCCGGCCGGATCCTGACAAACTTCGAGCCGTTTCAGAATTTCCTACTCCGAAAGTTCAAAAGGACGTCCGTGCTTTCCTTGGATTGTGCACCTATTTCCGCAAGTTCATTCCTGGCTTTGCTCACGTCGCTGAACCTCTTAATCAACTCCTTCGCACCAACACCAAATTCGAATGGGGCCCATCACAAAACCAGGCGTTTGGATCCCTAAAATTGACCTTGACAAGCAGTCCCATCCTCGGTCACTTTACCCAAGGAGCCGAAACCGAGATACGCACCGACGCAAGTGGACACGGCATCGGAGCAGTCTTGGCCCAGAATTCTAGAGGCACCCAACAGGTTATCGCATACGCAAGTCGCACCCTTACACCAGCTGAGCGAAATTATACTATCACTGAACGTGAATGTCTGGCTGTTATATGGGCCATATCAAAGTTCCGTCCCTATCTCTATGGCATTCATTTTCGTATAGTGACCGACCACCATGCCCTCTGCTGGCTCGCCAGTCTTAAAGATCCGTCAGGCCGCCTCGGACGATGGTCTCTCAAACTTCAAGATTACAATTTCACCGTCCTTTACAAATCAGGAAAAAGACACCTGGATGCCGACGGCTTGTCCCGGTGCCCACTTCCAGCAGCCTCTCCTCTCGAAGACTCCCGCATTCCTCTCGCAACTGCTCCTCTGACCAATGTTGACATTGCTGCAGCCCAGATGGCTGATCCTTTCCTTAAGCCGATAATTGAATATCTTCATGGCACAAACCCACATCCCCCTCAACGCACAGCACGCATAGCACGTCTATTTGCGCTTCACAACGGGACGACGCTATTTCGGCAAAACTATGAACCGCAAGGACGCCCGTGGCTTCTTGTCATTCCCCGTACCCTTCAAAACGACATTATTCGCGCTAATCATGACGACCCAACTTCCGGACATCTCGGCTTCTCCAAGACCTATTTCCGAGTTCGAGCCAGTTACTTCTGGAACGGAATGTATCGTTCTATCAACAAATACGTCCGATCTTGTCACGACTGCCAAACAAGAAAACACCCAACGACAAAGCCACCCGGAACACTTCACTCGCTTTCACCACCTAGCCACCCTTTCCAAAAAATTGGAATTGACTTCTTGGGCCCATTTCCCACGTCTGCAAACAACAATCGATGGGTCATTGTAGCCATTGACTACAATACCCGCTATGCTGAAACTAAGCCAGTTCCTGATGCTACCGCCAAAGAAGTTGCGAACTTCTTTCTGAACTCCATTCTGCTACGTCATGGCGCTCCACAGTCAGTCACAAGTGACCGAGGCACACCCTTTATTGCCAAACTTCTCAATGAAGTCCTGCAACTCGCAAGTACAGTCCATCATGTAAC
>JAZHYW010046670.1:0-84402 GCA_037355805.1 Ixodes ricinus
TTTTATGTTGACGCAGTTTAATTTAAATGTTTACGATAAATTTTGTGCAAAATGTAGCAAAACACAATTTCTACTTCCCAAAACAGAATGCGTATATCTTGTTTTCTTTTTTTTTTCTACTGTAAAACATTGAAGTTACACAATCTCCACATTGACTCCTGACTGCTGGAGCATTTTGGGGTCAACAACCGCAAGTGGTTCGAAAATATTTTATTGGACCGCATTCGTATACATTATCTTCAGACGCTATGTATGTTTTATAAGAAACAGATACCAATACTCACAAAAATAAATGGATATGAGGAGTTAACAAAAATTTTCCACAGGGAACATGCTGAATGATCCATTCGCTTTCACGCCGACTCGGGCACAGGAAATAAGTCCAGAAATAAATAAGACTTCGGTATCATACCAGTCATAAGAGCATAATAAGAGTGCAAAGCACACAGCAGAAAAGTATGAATTCCCAATTCCCGGCTATTATAAAACATATGAATTGGCATAGCTTGAAACACACTGCGGGCGAGCCAATACCGAACACTGTAGAACTCTATTTGGAATCTGACAAGATTCAACGTCCCTAAACATTCCTCAGAAATACATTCGATCAGAAAGAAAGTATGGCTTAAAAAAGCAGCTAAAATACTATAGACAGTGGATACAGAAGTGGATACATTTTCTTTCTAATATTTATATAACCAACAGTATACACTATTTTCTATGTAAAATTCTGTAGAGTTGGGATAAATTACTGTTGCAAAAGGGTCGTGATACATAATTGTTGGAAATAAGGAACAACAAATGTTTCTAGTGCAAGCTGCACCACCCAATTAATACGCACTTTCTGTTCTTGATTTGGCAACCACCTCCATGAACACACTATTAACAGTTAAACCTGTCTAGTTGCCTTACCGCATCTGAAAGAGTGCAACCATTTTTGTCCAAGTTCTGGTCAAGAAATCGAACTTGCCAACACCAAGCGTATTCTGCAAAACATTTATAAAACCATTTGTGGCACTCTGAGCAATACTAAAACTACCCAGACCTGAAATTTTGTGATACAAGACCAGCACACACTCCTCAAACATGCGCCACACTCTCTATTACGGCAAGAAAGCGATTTTCTAGTCGCTGAATAAAATTAATGGCATCCTGGGATAGCATATAAGATTCCCGAAAGAGTTTTCTAGGCACGTGATGTGCTTTAAGCACTAGAAAGTACTGATGAGGACTGGTTAACCTGTCAGACTCTTCCCTCAGTGGCTGAAAACAGCCACAGCTGTGGGTTAGTCAGTTCAAGGGAAATGCTTGATCAAATAGCCCCCAACGTAACAAGTGGACGAGTCGTCAAAAAAGTTAAACTTGATGTCTGATGTCAGCTCAGAAATATCCTCTAGTGGCGGAAATTTATCAGTTAGAAAACATTCCACTGTGTCTGCAAATGAACTTCTATGGTGCAAAAATATTGGCAACTCCTTGAGGAAGTCAGCCTTGTCATCCTTTACGTTTTCATATTTCGACAGTTTAAACAGTTTCTTTAATCCTATGTGTTTTAGTCCTGAGGTTAACTCATACACTTTTGGGTTTTTATTGCAGCCCAGCATATGTCATATAGGTCCCAAAATGTTCTCAATTAGGTCTTGCTGCAGCCGTCATGTAAGGAAAAACTTAAAGTCATGGCGGTTTGAAAGCTCCTCCCAGAGCATGAGGACACTTTTTCCGGTAACTTGCCGCCCTATGACGGTTTCTGGCTGCATCCTACTCTGGAAGTTACATGCTGAAATCCATCCGAGTTGCAATTGAAGGAAATCGAGTACCTCAGATTCTCCTTTCAGAATGGCATGACGCAACTCCTGCCCTGTCTTCTTGAATTGTGAGCTATTTAGAACGCTGTCCATTCTGTCGCAGAAATAGGCTGTGGTCATGGCTGCTTCAGGACGCTCCTTGGCGTAAACAATAAAATTGCAAGACAGACTGAGGCAC
Source organism: Ixodes ricinus (assembly GCA_037355805.1). NCBI lineage: Eukaryota > Metazoa > Arthropoda > Arachnida > Ixodida > Ixodidae > Ixodes > Ixodes ricinus. The sequence goes on from JAZHYW010046670.1 coordinate 1,984, forward strand.
TCATTATTTGGGCGGCACGTTTTGCTTTCATGTTACTGAGAAAGATGTGTCTCTCAGTAAGTTTCGGATCCAATCGCAACATCTTCTCAACTAGTCCAACTTCACGCCTTGTTGCTCATCTCATTGGTAGAACGAAAGTTTAACAATATGGGACCACTCAATGACCTCATTTCCAACGCAAAACTTGTGTGCTTGGAGATTGTTCCTGGTTGTTTTGATGAGGTGCGGAACATCAAAGATAAAGTAAATATATTCATTGTCAACTTCAAAAAACGGCTTGCCCACTGACACGCAAGTAGGTTGGTCAAGCTTACGTTTGAAGCCCCTGATCAGAAACCAAAGCCTTTACTGTGAAGCCACTAGTCTTATCCTCTTGCAATGCAATGAGAGAAATGAGGAGACTGCGGATAACAGAAAACGGTGTTGAAGTTCGCACAACAGTGTATGCAAGTAGCTGAACCCACCTCCTGAAAATTCCTGAGAGCACAACAACCAAGGCTCTATCTGCAACACCGTTCAACTAGTTCAACACCATCATCTGTAAATTCATGAACAATGTCGTTCAAAGTGTCATAAGTCAAGTCTCTTTTCAAAGAAATTTCATAGAAAATCGACGTGCACACCGATTGCAGACCGACAGCCCGACGGAAACCACAGTGCGAGAAGCTCAAGCCGCTCGGCTCCACAAACTCACGCCGAGCATGCAACCACGCGGGCAGTCATGCGTCACCTTGTTAGATGCATAGCCGACCGATCACGCTGCAACAGAAAGCACAAACGGACGGCACGGCATGAACGAACGACGCACGGACGAGCAGAAACCATGCAGAATGATACTGAGGTGACGGCGTGCATGCAAGCAGGCCCACGGCAGAGCCGTGGCAGGCGCCATACATCACGTGGTTTTTATGACGTATAAGATTAAAACATATTTAGTCGATTTATGTACTTTAAATAAGTCTAAAGCATTAAGATTTAAAGATAAATACTTATCATAGAAAGAGTTCTAACAGATTTTAACCAAATTACAGAAATGCGCCACGTAGCGGAGGGCATTAAACGCACTATCTGGGCCGCGAATCGCCTTCAGTGTCCTCTCTTTACGTTTACTATATTACTCTATGGTACAACCTCCTCCGAGTTCGTCCGAGCGGGCTCTGTGGCCAGGCCAAGCTGGTCAGGCCCGCACCGCCGCACCTCGCCGGGCCACCGCGTGCGCCTGCGCCGCCTTGGAGAGGGCTTCTCCGGCGGCGGCTTTTGGAACCACGCCGCACGAGAGCCAATGGGAGCCTCGTTCCTTGATGACGCGCGCCAGCCAATGGGAGCATAATCCACCAGGGATTTGGCTTCACTTCGCTCCTTTTGGAGAGGCGAATTTAGCTGACGGTTTGCGTGGCTTATTGCGCGGCTTCAAAGCTGGGATGCTTCAGATCGCGGCTTCACTTCGCTCCTTTGGGACAGGGGAATTTTTGCTGCCGTTTGGCGCGGCTGATGACGTCGGCTCGCTCCATGTGACAGTTAATGCTTTCGCATTTAAAGAAATGTCGGTAGCGTGTCTGCTTCGCAACCGGAGGGTCGTGCTTCAATCCCGCTCCACGTAAAATTCTTTTTTTTTAAGAAAAATAATTATTTAGGGACAAATCAGGATTTTTCTGTCCCGCCGACACCGACGACATCGACACAGAGGCACGCGCATGCACGCACTAAGTGCATGCACACGCACACATATACACGCATACATGCACAACACACGCGCTCACATGCACACACTCATGAGGAAAAGTCCTCTAACCCAACTTTACTGGGAAGGAGTATACATACTCTAACGGTTAGAGTCTAACCGGTCTGCCTCTTCAGCTTTCGCTGAAAACCAACCAACCGACCAAGGGAACGAAAACAAAACGCCAACAAATACTCCCCAAAACAACATCAACAGCAAAGATAGTACAACGGGAAGACAACAATAGGAGATATTCGAGGTAAGGCGTTACAATGGTCCTACGTCGTATCCTGCGATAGACTAAGGCCGGAGCTTCAGGTCGCCATCTCTGGTCACGAGCGAGATAGAAGTCGCGCGGTATATTGCTCCAACGTGTGTTTCAGAGCGGCGCACTGATACACAGGTCGGACCAGTTTGTAGCACGTGGTTCCTAACTTTCACCTGATTGAAGCTGGCGGTTTGTAGCCTTGGGTGTGGTCCATCGTTGGGTGAGACGAAATATACTGTATCCAGATGCTGGCAGTTTCTTTTTCGTCTTTTTTTTTCCCAACCTTTTTTTTGCGTTAGAGATTTTTGGTAGGAAGAACGCTTCAAACGACGAAACTTACTTTGCTCGGCTAAAAGCATTGTAGAAGGCCGAGGCCAGACGAACCACGAACGGGTGGAAATAAAAGTGGGAAAGATTTATGATGCCTTCAGTTTTGCGGTGGCAGCTGGCACAGCAGTTTTTTCTGCACCTCCTTAGTCTTCAAAAAAAAAAAAAAAAAACGCCGGTACTATTTCAAGAAATTTGTTGTTGTTGTTGTTCCTGTTTAAAATTTGTGCTTGTCTCTTTCTGTGGGATTTTATGGTATTTCAAAAGTGCTTGCAACGTTCTAAAAAAAAAAAAACAAAACAACACGGAAGCACGTAACGAAAGGGGAAAAAATGGCAACGGCCTTTATTCTTAAAGTCTTGTAATCTATGGAATGCGGTATTTAGAGAGTGATAGATTAAATTTGTTTAGAAAACACTGAACGCCACGTAACCTCATGGAGTTGAGCCGTGGTGTCACGTGACACTGTGACGTCACGTGACCTGACGTGACGCGCCGTGACAGAGTGTCATGTGCCGTCACGTTCCCTGGGGTACGCGCGGAGGAACACACGGACGGATACATCATTTGGAGTATCCGTTATTAAGCATTTCATGCTTAAAAAATAAAAATAAAATGTGTTAGTTTTCTATAGCTTTTTTTTTTGTCTCCGTTCAATTCGATTAGGGAACTAAAATTAAGCAAAATTTACCTTTACGGAACTAAAATTGGGCAAGATTTATCTTTACCACCTTTCTTTCGAAGAACAAATTGTGCTGCAATAGTTGCAGGGCATGCGGCGAACTACTATGCCACCTGTTGTCCGTCAGAGGCGTCGTGACGTCATCGTCGGCATCTCCGAGCCAGCTTAGAACTGGGCAACGTTATTAGATTAGCTCAGTTACCGAACTGCTCATAGACGCTGCATGCACGAACAGTACCCCCTCACTCACCACGACTCGCCTAGCGTCGCTCGACGCGCCGCCGGACGGCTGCTTTGGGAACTGAATCGGGATACGTTCGTTTCAACGTTACTAGAAACGTAAAAACCAACGGAAAAAAACTCTTTTTGTAGTAACTTTTACTGGAGTTTAGTACAAAATGGGGGGGGGGGGGGCGTGTTGTTTTCTAGAATTTTTAGTTTGCAAGGTTTTGCAGCACAATTAATATTGTTTTTATACAACCATGCCTCAGCGGTGATTTCAGGTAGCGCGTCCCGACCTAAGCGCATCTTAAAGGGATTGTCCGGTCAAATTTTGTATTCGAGAAAACAATTGAATATCATTGCTATTGCCTCGAGACGGATCGTACGTGCAATATCTGAATTTTATATGCCCCTCTGCGTGAGTAATTGAATTTATGCTGCTCCAATCGCATTCTAGCGTAAACGCTGCTTTCGTTGGCAACATTGAAGCTCTGACGTCACAAAACACAAAGCGAGCATTTTTGTCTGCCTCAGCGTGCTTCGTTTTTGTAGTTGTGCTCGACTTGTTTCGTGGTTGGGTGAGATTTTTGTTGCGCGGTTGGGTGCCACAACCACCGGGCAGCACATGCGAGCCAAGACATGACGTTCCACACTTTTCCGCGAGACGTGCAGTGACGAGCAGAGTGGATCGTCGCCGTGCGTAGGGACTAGGTTCCCGTCAAGATCGAGATCCCGCTTATGCAGCAATCATCTCACAGAAGAGAGCTACGAGCTGAGCTCTAAGCGGACAGAAGGCTCGTAAGCTGAGGTGTGATGCTGTGCCAACGATATTAAACTACGTCCATCCACTCCTCGCCCAAATCGGATCAATCAATTTGATTATGCAGCGAAACCGAAACCAACAGCTAGGCCATCTGGAAACGATACCAGAAGTTGTATTTAGCACGCGTGTAGCCCGATTCTGTTTGACCCGCGTGTGAAAATGGAGCGTGACTACGATTCACCAAGCTCGTCCAAGTCAAGTGACGACAAGCATTTGAACGATTCGCCGTTTGTCTTCGACCCGCGGACATCGCCTCTGAGGGAACAACCCGCAGCCTCATCACCGATCCAGTGGATCCGCTGACATGTGTACCCAGATGCCGCTTCGTGTACTTAGGTGCCGCTTCAGAGTCGAAATCTGCATCCTTTGCTTTGCAAGCGCCCCTAGTTCGATCGGTGGCCGTCGCAGTTGTGTTTGCGCGAAATGGCATACGTTTGCTCGAAGCTTATGGCTGTCTTCGAGTAATTTCCTGCTAAAAGACGCGACTTTTTTTGCACATGCTTGGGAACTGCATTAAAAGAACCGTATTTAAGTAGGGTACAGCCTAGGAGACTATATAATTCGAAACAAAATACAAGACATCCATCGACCAACGCTTGTTATCCCGACCATCCGACAAACCTTTGCGTTTTGTGACGTCACGCAGCACCTACGGATGTCAGCCATTGACACTGGCGAAATTCGGGGTGCAGTTTCGTACATATGCTCATGAAAGGTTTAATTAATAACGGGAGATCATATATCAAAATAAAAATGACGTTTGTCTACATGAAGGCTCCCTCGACGTAACGAGCGCAAGAACTTAAGTACTTCCGGTTTCGACCGGACAATCCCTTTAACTTCGGTGATATTTCGCGGCGCGTACGTTGAGGCGACGGGGGTGGCACCCCTGTAACCCTTTCCACCGTATCTGTTTCGGCTCCGAAATGGCCGATTGAAGCCAAAATAGATGTCACGTGCAGTTCCTCGAGTGACCGCTGCGAGAGAAGTGGCGGCGTTGTGATCGCCATTTGACGCTTCAGCTGTGCTCTTTGGAACGCACAGTTATGAAACAAAAATATAGATGGCGCTTCGAACGACGACAGGTGGATTGAGGTGACCCTCCGCGGGAGTTCCACAACTGGAGTAATAGTAATAGTTCCACAACTGGAGATAGTCGTTGAAACTGGGTCAACCTGACACCGTGGATGACGTCACTTCCGCCAGTCTCTCCTCTTCCTCCCTTCCCCTCCTGCGCTCAGCAAAAAAAAAGTAAAAAAAAAAATCTGGTCGTAAACGAACATTTAGGGGTTTTCCGGCTTGCCTGTGTGATGCACGGTGCACCTAATTTTTTTTTGGCACCCTTTTAACATTTAACTTGCTTTTTTGATGCGAAAGAGTTCTTCGTCGCCCAGTTGCCTTTCTACTGCGCCAGGAGGCGGCAGTGCTTAGGGCGAAACCGTTCTTCACGAGCTGAAAGAGTTCGAGGGGCGTATAAGAACCTTTTTAAGAACAGGTACTTCTAGAATGTGCAGCGAAATTTCAATTTGTTATCACGCGGCTCCTATGGTGATATAACATCAAAAACGAAACTTCGCACAGATTATTTTTAAGGTGCCCGCATCCAGACGCTCTCAGCGTTTTCGAATTTAGAAACCGCTTCGGCTTCTCTTTAATCTTTTACACCTAGTCAAAACAAAACTATACCTCAGACTACTGTTATTTTTTCATACCTTGTCATTTTGGCACTTTTTGTTCTCTTTCTTTTTTTCAAACCGGGGCTTATTGGTGCGGGAGAGGCATTATGCAAACAGTGTAGCTATGCCGCTTGGACCTTAATTTTCGCTAAGTGTTTTTTTTTAAATATTGTTAGTCGGTACTTTTACTTTTCTTTTTCAGAGGCTTAAGCTCATTATGAGCGCCTGCGCGTTAATGAGGTTCCGTCTCGCAGCTTCGCTCCAATCGCGCCGCGGTAAAACGGCAGAGCTTGGAAAACTGCTTTGGGTGCACGGGCATGCAGACGAGTGCAAGCGTGGCTCCTCACATGGTGCCCCGCGTGCGCAAGCGTGTGCAGCGTGCGCGTGAACGTAGCTTTGACAGACTTGCAATTGCACGTATACTTTCCCCACACGAGGAGAGACATGGCGGTTGCCAGATGCCCCGATTGCAATCGTGTCAGACTACTCGTGCAAGCAAAAAAATATAAATGCACCCAAAGAAATAGCTAAATGCACCTATACTCCTCGTTTCCTGCTCAATCTATAGCCTCCTATATAGCTGACAAAGCCTGGCAGATCGCCACGAGAAGCGGCCGCCGAAATGGAAAAAGGTGGAGCGGCAGACAACGGATGAGAGGAGAGCCACGTGACTGGCGCCCCGCTGCGGCGAGACGCCGAAACACACTTCTCCCGAGCGAACAAGTGTGTTTCGGGTCCTCGCCGCTGCAAAAAGGCTGTGCGCTGACGTCCAGGTTCCCCGAGAAATGGCGGCTCTTTGATGCTCTGTGCTACCAGATCCTCGCGCTCCAAATTTGCGTGACCGGGCACTCTGTGGCTCCGCCGTCGAACTGCCAGGTTTTGTGAGTACAGAGGAGGCTATGGCTCAACGTACAATGCTGTCAAATCTGCTGGCGCGAGCGTGGGGCTTGATCTGGTTGATCATTGAGCGCGCGTTCTCGCGCGAACGAAACGTCGATGAAGCAACGCGCTCGCGCCAGTACTCGACGGCGAGTGCATCAGCTATAAGTGCGGCATAACGAAAGGGAGTATATGCCCGTCTCATGAGTTGCGCAAGCAAAGGCAAACGGACAGGCGCAGCGCTTGGCTTTCAGATTTGCACTCCCTTTCGCGAGCACTGGCGGAAGGAGAACAAATCTGACGCCGTGCGCTTGCGCCTGTCTCTGCCTATGCTGCACAAATCCCCGGAGACAGAGTATAGACTCTAAAGCCGCCGTCGTCTATCGGGGAAAAATGACAATGCGAACAGAAGAGCGCGTGGCTCGCGGTACAGGCTGCGCCGCCTGGAAGTGAGCCTCTAAGCTTCTTCATTCGCTTAAATCTTTTTTTATTTTGTTTTTTGGCCGCGATTCGCTGTTTTCGTGTTCTGTGGGAAGTGAACTCTCAGACTTTTCAAACCGCCCTCCCGTTGCCTACACAGCGTGCATAAGACGTTCTGCAGAATACTCTCCGAGGCGTCTTTGTTCACGACTGTCTCGTCACATCAGTCGTACAAAACAAAGCAACAACAAAAACTGTCCGCAGACATGTTTGAAGATATTGGTATACGAATGCAAAAGGAGACAAAGGACACACACAAAAAAACACGTCAGACACGTGTTTTGGGTGTTTTTTTGCGTGTCCCTTGTAGCTTTTTGCGTTCGCATACCAAGATGTTTCACCAACAGGCTCTCCTAATTCTATCTACTATGTTCGAAGACGTATCGTATGTCTTGTGAAGCACACATGTGCTTCGAATATGCATGAGGGGTGTCCGCGGATGTTCCTCTCATCATGTCCGCAGAGAAACTCCGCGTGACGCTTAATCCCTCTCAATTTAGCAGAGTTACTCCCGCTTAAATTAGCGGCAAGCGTTCCTCCGCTAAATTTGGAGGAAAATCCCGAATTGGAGCATAATGGTTTGATTATACAGCTATACAATTTACCCGTTAATTCTTTTCTTTCTCAGTGTTTCTTGTTTTTGTTTTGTTTTGTTTGTTGGTTTATACGTTCAGAAGCAATTCGGAAGGAATGCTGTGGGGGGAAGGGGGGGGGGGGGCTAGAGTGTTTTCGCTCGTGTTCAACTCCCGCTTAGCGGTGTGTCCATTCGTCTTTTCCCGTATTTTATTGCGCTGTCCTCTGTTTTAGAGCGCAGCTCTTAGGCGCTCGTTCGCGTGTTTCGTGGCTTCGCCGTCGGCGCTGTCGGCGCAACTGCGCGCCGTTGCATTATGGGACGTCACAGACCTATACACAAATTCAATTCCCCGCTAAATTTAGCGAAGAAACTGAATTGGTGTGTAGGTCTGTGACGGCCCATTATGCGACACTGCGCATTCAGTTTCCCTCTAAATTTAGCGGTAAAACTGACGTCACATGACCTCAACACCAATTCAGTTTCCCCGCTAAATTTAGCGGGGAACTGAATTGGTTTTGAGGTCGCGTGACGTCAGTTGTCCCGCTAAATCTAGCGGAGAAACTGAATTTGTTCATAGGTGACGCGACACGAAGTCATGTGACGTCTATTTTCCCCGCTAAATTTAGCGGGGAAACTGAATTGGTGTTGAGGTCACGCGTGGCGTCAATTTTCGAGCTAAATTTAGCGGGGAAACTGTGAGAAAGAGGGGAGGTTATAGAAGAGGAGGAGGAAGAGAGGTACGACGAGGAGGGGAGGAGGAAGGAAGAAAAAGGAGGACGGGAGGGTATTCCGTACCTCCTCCTCCTCTCTCTGTACCCTCCCGTCCTCCTCTGGCGTACCCTCCCGTCATGGTGTATCGTCAAATCAAAATACCGCAAGAGCTGCGCTCTAATTTCGCATTACAGAGATTTGTAAACGTCTTTCAATTTTCTCTATTTTTTTTTAATTCTTATTTCGCGTAGTTCTTTCGAGTCGCGTCTATATATGCGCTGAGCGGGTAAGGATGGTCCACCGTGTGTCCACCGCGCTGGCTTCGTCTAATTTAAAAGGCAAATCAGCACTGTGTAATTAGTTCCGGCCATCGTGTTTGGAGCTTCCAGCTCTTGCATTTCCTCTTTGAGCATTCTTTTTTTTATTTTTTCGTCAAACTCGGCCGAGGTAGGATGCTGTCGCCGATTCTATGGTCGCGGAGGGCTGGCGAGGAAGTCGCTAGGAGTCTTGAGCTTTTTGCTCGTCGCTTGAACGTTTTACTTCGCGTGTAACAACACTTCACATATATCACGCCGGATTAATGGGAAGACGTACCTTATGTGTTTTTTTTCATCGCATTAGGAAAGTGATGAAGAGTGAGAACTATACGACCAATTTCTAGAAAATAGGTAAGGGCCAGTAGGTCCGCAGTTCGAGGAAAAAATGCACAGTCATCGTCGTCATATTCATGACGCCGCCCCCCAATGTGTGATGTAGTGATATTACCTTCACCACCTGGATATTATAAATTATGAAATGTGCTATCTAAATCCTCGTGTGTAATCAAATTGTCTTTTTTTAATAATGCTTCCCGATTATGTTAACCGATTTCAATGTTATTATTTTTTAATGTTAGCTGTTTCATGGAGCGAAGCCGGCGTTGTCTGTACAGCAGCCAAAAACAGCACTTAAATTACCATTGGCTGAGCGACAACGGACACCCTAAATTCCCATTGGCTGAGTAAAACAACACCTCAATTTCCATTGGCTGAGTGAAACAACACCTAAATTCCGATTCCCAATAAAACAAAAAGAAAAGCACAGCAACGCGGATGCATCGCCACGGAAGCCGTGGAGCCGGCGGAAGTGCTGCGCCTGCGCAGTGGGGAGCGTGATGTCACCGCCGGAGCGTCGTGTGGAAAAGGAAGACGTGGCGCGGTGCTTGTAGGAATGCTTTCGCAATCCTACACGTAAGCAGTCTTAAGTGTCTCTGCCGGATTTCGTTTTCTGTTGGGATTGACCTGAGCTGCAAATTTTCACGTTGCTTTCCATTTGTAATGGATGCTTAAAGGGTGGATTGCTGGACTAGTTGGTTGCTGAACGACATTATTAAAAACAGCGCAAAAGGATGGGACAAAAAGTTCGCGAGAGTTTTGACCCGTCAGGTACTTTGCCTGAAACAAGCAGGTTTTCTTTCTTTCCTTTTGGGGAGGAGTAGCAAAATCACTGCTAATGAAGCTGAAAAATCCCCGACAAGGCACCCAGGGAACGGTTAGAGAAGTTCGTAGCGCTGCCTAGCTACGTGCACTAGCTCTCGCACAACTTACAACGTACGGCAGCGAAGTTCAACGTTGATGTCGTTTTCACCACCCCCATGCAAACTGTCAAAAATGTGCGCAATGTGTAACGGAAACAAGAATAAACCTAAACAAACAAAAAAAAACAGAATTGCGACAAGAAGCACGCCAAGCAGTTTGTGCCTTGCGCCACTGAAGTTGTGTACAGGATTCCTTTGACCTGCGGTCGAAGTATATAGGCCGGAACGGTCGTTGTTTGAATGACAGACTGCGGGAGCACGCGGCTTCGCTCAACAACGGGTATGAACGCGGCCCTTATATTTACCCGCGAACAAGATAGGTGTACCGGTGTCGCGTCTGTACATTTGACGAGCAAGGACCTTCGATTCATCAACAGTGCTTAAAATCATATTTTTGATTCGCGTGTCCCCACCGACATGATTACATCTTTATTTGGGACGCAGCTGGTTTACAGTTAGCGTTCAAGTTGATCTAGTGCGGATTTTACTCTGTGGTATGACCCCAAACAGATATGTGATTAAATGAGCACGTGCATGTGCGAGACAATGTGTGCGCGTGTGGAATTTTCAATTAACATTTACTTGTCACGTCAGCGTCTGTGCTGTCTGGCTCCTTCTACCCTTGTACCGTCCTTCGGCGCTGTTTTTAATAATGCCGTCACTAGCCTTCGTCTATGAATCTAAATCAGATGTGTAATTGTATCATTTTGTTTATAAGTAATAAAGTCTGAAAGGGGTACTAAATCAAAACTTGAAAACATACCTCTCACGTTCGGAAATAAGTTAAACATGATCACCTCTACCTGCTAATGACAATGCTCGCTTGTATTTATAAAGGAATGGCTGTATTTTTCGTTCTAAATGTTCGATTCTGGCGAGCGCTTCAAAATCAACCATCGAAGAGCGCGGTGCGTCTCACTCTCGGGATATCCGTCGCACCCGCGACATGCCCGCGACGTCATCGGCCTCCATATGGCCAAGCGTACCGTAGTTACGAACGTTGACACTTGGTGGCGTCAATATTTTACTACCTCGTTTAGTCGGAGTGTCCAAGGGCTGTAACATATCACCGTGAAATTACGGAGCCGGCGGAGTCGTGCTCGCTATGACAACACGTAGTGCGTCGTCTGCTCCGCGACTTGGCCGATATATGGCAACATCGGCAAAGTCGGTTTCGGGCGCGAAGCTCGCTGCTCTTTGAACGGGACGACATCGTCGCGAGGGGGCTAAAGGTATTTCTGGTATCTCGCACGAGGCGAGATGCTGGTAGATTTGCTACATTATGTAGAGGACGGCAGGATCATGTGTGACATTCGTAGGACGACGGCAATTTCTGCTTACCTGATTTATCATCTGACTGATCACAACAACCAGACTCGGCGAGGGCGCCAGCTTCACGGATGAATAAATATCGCTTTGAAGGCGCCATACCAGTTGGCAGTCCTTCATTTATTCAAGCAAGCAGGGAAGCAAGCCGAGTCCGGCGAGGCAGCATGGCGGTGGCATTCACTCGAGTGTTTCACGCAGCGTATCGCATAGATAGTGGTGTGACCGCAGCGTTGTCCCGCCACCGAAAACAAGAAAGAAACGCGCACATCACGACAAATTTGCGACATTCCTTGTCACAAGGGCGACCACTAAACGAATTAAGGGAAGGCGTCGGCGTACACAAAGCTGGCGCTGGTCCCGACGGGACGCTGACTTTTCCAAGCGAGGGCACACAGCTCAGAGAGACGACTGTACAATTCTCACATCGTCACACAAAAACTATCACGAAAAGACGCTCCGCATCGTCACGATTTTGCAACGCGACTTGCCTCAATAGCGAACACTATACACAAAAAAAGAGACGCGATCGGCATTGCTTTTGTCGGTCTCGTCCAACGAGGCTACGCGATCTTCCAGATGGGAACACTTAGCACGTCGACGGCGACTAAGTTGGACGGCGAGACGATCGCTAAATTTTCAAGCATCGTAGCACTAAAGGCGCGTTCCCACCGGACGATGCGAACTAGTCGCGCGATAACTTTCATCGCAAAAGCGACCATCGCGGGCAAAAAGCGACGCGATTTGAGCAGTCGCTTCCTGACCCGACTTTCTGCGATGCGATCTAGTCGCGGAGCGGCTGAGCCAATCAACGGCGCGTTCGGAGCGAGAGAGTTTTCAAAGAACGACTCGCCTACGAAGGCGTTGACCTCCGCTCATCGCGCAACGCCAGTGTGACCATCGAATTTTTTTGCGATGCACCCAGTCGCATCGCGCGACTGCTTACATCGCCGGTGGGAAATGCGCCTTAAAACCACCGCACGCAAAAGCGGATACCGGCACAGCTCTGCGTCTGCGACGTTAACCCGGGTCACTTCGGGAGTTCGGCGTCCCTCGGCGAAAACGACGTTGAAAGCAGCGTGCGCCATGTTGAAAAATATAGTTCATTAGCCCCTGGCGTCAGTGACGTCAAAGAATGAGTGGAAGCGATTGGCTGGCGGAGTGAATCCAAGGTGGCCAACTGTGCTTTGGCTTTTCTCACCGAACCTTCGGTATTACGTTCTGGCCTAGGTGATTTGTACTGCAGCTGCTTCCCGTAGTGGCGACTGCCAGTCGTTAGGCCGATGCCGTACGACATTCCGATTAAGGCTTCACGGTCGGCCAGCGATCAGGTTTACAGCAGAGCGGTTAATGGCTAATGCGTACGAGGAGCGTTTCCCGTCAGCAGACAAATGATGACTACAGAACGTCTGGACCGCTACCGCCATCCATGAGCGACGGTAGCAACCGGACAACCGGCTTACCGACTGTCTGGTTGCCCTACCGTTCATGGAGTTGCAACGGACAATCCAGACTTTCCACGTCTGGCTTGCCGACTTGCGGCCATGCCGTCTGAGGCCGATTGCCGTCATAGTACAGCTTCTGCTGATCTAGCTTCTTCACCAACAGTGGCAAGGCTGAAAGTTTTTTTTTTTTGGGCTATCGTTTAATTCCGTTTAAAGTATGTTTTCTTGCATTTTTCTAAGGAAATATTGGCGTTTCTGAGGTCCTGCTGCTAGCTACGTCATGTTTAAGCAAAGAAGTGAACCTCAGAATTTCGATTTCCGCGGCTCCTTTGAAGACTTGAAATATTAAGAACAACACATACATCGCGCCCGAACCCGTCATAGATGGATCCTAAGCGCCAAACAAAAAATAGTTTGTTTTACCGGTGTTTTTCTACCGGCTGTTGTCATCTGCGGAGTCTTCAGAGAAACGAACAAGCTATATGCACAGGAATCAAGACATCACAGTCAAGTGAAACCTTTTCTTATGCTGCAAAAGCTTGAGTCCGCTCTGAATAAAGTTCCGTGCCAGTCTATATAACTATAAATCAAGAGTTTCTTGCCTTTTTGAATGATTCCATATTAACTTCTGAACTCTATAATCGCGCTCTTCAAACTTCGCTCGAACGTAATGCCGAAGAAGAAGAAACAAATCTTTCTTCGTGCTTATTGTTTTGCCCTGCATAAACCGACCTTTACGCTACAGGACATCAACATTGCGTTATATCAATTGCCTCAATATTCCAGAGGCTCTAGTCACGAAAAATAAGACCACCCGTTTTCTAAATAGGTTCGACAACTTTTTTTTCTCTGCCCAAGCGACTTTCTTGTTTTCTTTTTCAGAAGACATACTACGTTCGGTCATGAACTTCACAGCAAACTACTCGTGATATTGGGTACCCGCGAACGAAGCACGGAAGAATCTAAAGGTCCGCCAAAGTATATAGAAGTTCAAATTTTGACTTAAAGGTATTGACCCTGCTTTAAACAGTTTTGAAGGTGGAGAACTACAAATAGGAGTGTGCCTTCAAGACTAAGGCGTGCTTTAAACTCGGTCCAAAAGAATTGGCGAACGCACGTAGCCATCTAATTTTTTCTTCTTAACTTTGCATTTTAGCGGTATCATTTTTCTTGCTAAATTTTAAGGTGTAGCCCCTTTGACGTCAACACACTGAGACCAATAAACTGTACATCCGTCGTTTTCATTCTTTAACGCAGTGGCTCTCAACCATCGATGTTTCGCGGACCCCTTGTGGATCGGCTGAGATGATGGAGAACCCCGTTCGTGGTGAGAGGAGAGGAAGGTACAGGTTATACATATAATAATGATTTGATAAATGTACATAACTAAGGGCTAATGTGAAGTAGACCTCTCTTATTGACATACACACGAGAAAACTCGCCCGAAAACCGAAACATTTCTTCTCGATCTGAAAAAAATACAACTTTTATTGCCGAGCTTGATTGATGAGGCAGGGCTTCGCGGACCCCTAGGATGCCTTTGCGGACCCCAAAAGGTCCGCGGACCCCCATTTGAGAACCACTGCAAGTTTAACGTATAAACATTTTCAGGCTCTCTGAGGGCACCACAGTTTACTGTCGGGCATCGGTACCGGGAAGCTGAGCTTCTACCGGCCACCAACGATCCGGTGGATGCGAAGGAGGAGTTCGGGGCGTCCGCTAATACCTCCATCCATCTTTTATTCATTCCATTTACCCGCAGGTCTTACTGCAGGACCGGCTTTCGGGCCGCTGTCTTTCCGGATCCTTCCACTTGTCCCGGTGGTGTGGCTTGCGAGGCGAAGAAAGAAAGTAATTAAAGGTTCGTCTGGAGATACGGCCGCCAACAAACATTTCGTCGACGTCCGATCTCCCCTATGTTTGCTAAGCGTCCCCGGTGTTGGTTTACCCGAAGGAAGAAAAAAAACAAAAGTTCGGCGAGTCCGGACTTGTTGGTTCGGGAAACAGTTGAGATGCAGGCCTGTCTACTTTCTTTGAGCGATTTTTTTTCTTTTTGTTTCTACTTTTGGCAATGATTTTTTTTTTTTTTTAACGCCACACCATTTGTAATGGTATCGTTACGGCAATCAGGGAGTTTTCGTAGATCGTCATCGTATCGGTACAGACGTGGTTGTTAAGCAGGCGAGCTGTTTGTTGTTCGACATACTAAAAGCCGATACGGAGGCAAAAGAAGCGGGGTATCGTTTTGGGGTATCGTTATCGTAGGTATAGGAACGATGTACTGAAACTCCTTACTGACAAGTTAAGAAACGTTTATCTTGTTGGCTAATGCCTCAATCTCATAAAGGGGGGGGGATTTCAGTAGATCGTTCCGATGACTCCGATAACGATACCCGGTACTCCGCCAAAGCCTTTTTGCGCATGCATCGCATCGTTATCGGAGTTGTCGGCTGAGCCCCTTTATTGGCTGCGGTGCCATTAAAATGGGCTCGGGACTTGCCACACCCTGCGTTTCTGAAGTTGTCAGCGACCACGGACGCGCGTTGGTCTGTCACGTGACATACGATAATGCGCTAGCATTCGATACGAGACCCTAAACCCAGACTCTAGCGGGTCCTAAAACCCGAGAGCCTGGTTTGTCACTCGTCTCTCTTACGCTCCAATCATACCCTTTTCTCTCTCTTTCTCCTTCTTTCTTTTTCTCTGTCTGTCTCTCTCTCTCTCTCTCTCTCTCGTACTTCTGTCATGCCTCGTATGTCTCGCAATCGCCGCAATCGGCATACGTATCAGAAAACACGAAGTGGCCCTCAAAACGTGTCGACATCGGAAACGGCGCCAATCAGCGGGCATCAGAGTTATGACCCTATTTACGAAACGTAGACTTGCTCATCTTTCTTTTTTTTTCTTTTGTTTTTACCCTCTCTCCGTCTCGATCGCGACGCCTTGATTTCTGGAGTCTCGGTTTTCTCGAGGACGTACTGACAACATGCAAGGAAGCGAAGTGGTTGCAGTGAAGTTTGGGAGGACCGAATGGCGACGCGTTCACGACGTTCGCTTTTCTTCTTTTTCTTTTTTTTTTGGGGGGGGAGGGGGGGAGGGTGTTGAAGAGAGTTGTAACGTCGCGAACATATGTAACGTTACTGTGGTGCATGCAACGCGTCTTAAACTAATCTGTTTACTGTGTAAAAAAAAAGTGTTTCTTTTTTGTTTTTTGTTTGATAGACGTCACTGAAGCATCGTGCTTTTGCCTGTCGCGATCCTGGCGGTGTCACAGCAGGAGTGGTGTGGATGTGGCAGACGCCTGTACGGCTGCGAGTCGCTCTCCAGCTTGACAAACCGCGGAAGCTCCGACAGCCGGGAGTTGGGACGCCGCGACGACAGCGACACTCGCGTTCGCTAGTACTTTCCTTCTGAACTTACTTCTACGTCCAACCGCCAGGAGCGTGACATTCGACGGAATATAACACTCGGGCTTTTATGGCGTCACTTGTTGTCACTTCAGGAGTACTTTCCCCGCATGGGCGGACGCCAAACACAGTGGTCGTAGACGCGTTTCCAGACACCAGTAACGTTGCGAACAGACATAGCAGTGACAGCTGTGACGTCACGGACGAAGCGTTTATTCGTTTTCCGCTTAACTGAACGGGTAAATGTACCACGCTACGTGACGTAATCTCGTTGCGTCATGTCACGGGTTCACGTAATGACACCCTGACACCTGCCAACGTTACTAGAACTCTCAATTGGGAAACTCGCCGTTGAAACCTGGGCCGCTGTCGTCCACCGAGACCGAGCTAAAAACGACAACAGCGCCACTCTGTATCATTTGTTTAAACTGTGGTCGCCTTGAGTTTTAGAAAGCATGTTTTCGCGTAAAAACTAACGGAAAAAACTCTTTTTGTGGTAACTTTTATTGGAGTTTAGTACAAAATGGAGGGCGCGTGTTGTTTTCTAAAATCTTTAGTTCACAAGGTTTTGCAGTATAATTAATATTGTTTTTATACAACCGTGCCTCAGCGGGGATTTCAGGTAGCGCGTCGTGAGTTAGGCGCATATTAACCACGGTCGTAACCCGCGGCGCGTCCGCTTGGTAGTCGGGGCTG
This sequence comes from Ixodes ricinus, assembly GCA_037355805.1. NCBI lineage: Eukaryota > Metazoa > Arthropoda > Arachnida > Ixodida > Ixodidae > Ixodes > Ixodes ricinus. The sequence goes on from JAZHYW010046670.1 coordinate 18,796, forward strand.
GTACCTCGAAGCCCCTTCCACAGCATCTGTTCTGGCCCCAAGATGGCCTGTTACAACGAAAATGGAAGTCACGTGCAGTTCCTGGACTGGCCGCTGCGGGAGAAATGGCGGCGTTGGGATCGCCATTAGCTCGGTTCGTCGTGGACGGATCGGTGCCACTTTTTCAGAGCAGTCTCTATGGCGGTTTCCCAACTGAGTGGTTCTAGTAACGTTGCACCTGCGAATGTATTGTACGTTCGACCGAGGTTGGTGTGATGGATGAATGCTAAGGGCTGTACCCTTCATAACGGGCGGTAGCTTGCGCCACCTCGCGTAGAAATGATGAACTAAAAGTATGATTTCGTTCCTTTTTTCAATTTGCTTACCCTCTGTACTTTCAGTTACTATCACCACGCGGTGTGGGATATCACCAGGTTGACCTTTGGGGGATCGGGCAAAAAAAACAACTAAAAACATCACCCCACGCCTCTTCCCTCCCGGCGAGGAAGGCGCCAGTCTTCCTCATGGTCGATACCTATTCGGCGTCACGCCGGCACCGGGACCACTGGAAGACAGGGTGGACAATATGCGTTTGCTTGTTTGTTTTGTTTTCTCGATGCATTCCTCCGTTCTCAATGAGCTACAGAATGGCACACACACTTTGCAGACTTGTCGCACATTGTTTGTTAGCGATCTGCCTCTGTTGCTCAGGTGCCACTAACCGGTCACAACCGGTTTGCGGAACTAAATAACATTGCACAGGTCACAAAAAAGAAACACATTTTATCTAGAAAGCCGGAAAAAATTAATCAGTTCTGATCGCCCTGACGCTGTACGCTTCGGCGGCTCTCACAAATATTCGCTTTTTTCTTTCGTATAAAACAAAACAAAATAATCACTTTTTTTTGTTGTGTGAGATTTATTACGTTGTGACCGCAACCCAGCACGTGAACGTCTGGATATCAGATAGTGATAGGAACTTACGAAGCGGGCAAGACGTAACGAGCGATTAATTTATTATTGTACTGCATCAATATTGATTGATGTTCATGGTTGTAAAACAGAAAGCTTAGCCTGAACGTTAGTTCTAGCTGCCTACTCTGTACTGGGATATAAGCGAAAGGGAAAAAGAGAATGTCATAGTGAAGAATACAGCGCACAAAAAGTCAAGGTCAGAGAAGAGGAACATGCACGACGCACAGCGCTGACGTGAGCCTTTTCTCTGTCCTTGTCTCGTTGTGCGCTGTCTTGTCCACTATGTCACCATACCAACTCGCCCGACTCACCACACTTCTGCAAAAATAACGTCATAAAAGGACGATTCTATCATTGCAACACGAAACTCGCCCCGTACAAGTTGGGTGCAGCTGACGCTCAAAGAATAAAAAGAGCATATGGGCTCTTTGTGCGTGATTGGTTTAGACGGGGATAGAAAACTCACAAAGGCAACTAGCGCCGTGATGGTTCACTCTTGGCGCTGCTTGATTCGCTGGCTGGGATCGGACTTGAAACGGAGTACAGACTCCATACACATCGGTCGACATCTGTCATCTTGACGCAGGAGGACACCGTCCACGGCCCAGTGACTCGGCGTTTATCGTTCGGGGTGAAAAGCGCCGGAAAAGTTTACAGACAAAACGACAAAGAGCGTGCCGGCGGACGGCTGCCAAGTCACGTGATTCGCGTCAGGAGTTATTCGCAAGTCGCGCGTAACGGGACCTTCCGGTTTATTATTGGAGCCTGCATCAAAGTAGCCGAGCTCTCTTCCAACTTGACTGTCGTCTTTGACCGTCAATCTTTTCTTATCCGTGAATAGTGCGACGCAGGGGTTCGCCCTAAGCAGACGAGAGTGTTTTCGTTCCGTCCGAGGCGCGCCAAATGTTCGCGCTCCGACCAGCAGCCAAAACAGGTGTACAATGTCGCCGCTGATTTGGATTACGTTCACAGGGAGATTGTTGCCTCGAGTGCCCATGACTCGTCGAATGTGAGTGTCCATGTCTCGTCGAACGTGAGTAATTTATTTGCGGCTTCCACCGCGTTCACGAGTGCGCTCTCCGCGCGCACAGGTGCGATATCGCATCCTCCATTGAGCCACCAGGAGGGCCTCACTTAGCGGTTTCCATTCGTGACGTCTAGGGCACCCATGATCACAGCTAATGCACGGCAGCGCACTAAAAAAAAAAAAATCTAAAGTTACGGTTTGGATTTTGCTTTAATGTCTTCTTAATGCTAGAGAACAACCCTTCTCATGTGGGTTGTTTGTACCAATACCGGACAAAGGCTTACTTGACAGACACTCACCGACCAAAATCTCACCCGAAATTAGCTTCAAAAAGGCGATGGAGGCAAGTTGGTTCAATCTTACAAATTGGTAATACAGCGCGCAAAAAAAAAACAAAAAAAAAAAACAAGGACAGATATAGGAAGGAGACAAGACGAGCGCCAAACTTAAATTAAGCATTTATTAAAACATCGTCTCAACGAAGAGAACAACAACACCACAATGGCCTGTTCGCACATAAGCGACATAAAGCTTGTTTGGTAATGTATGTGCAAAAAAACAAAAAAACTAGAAAATAGTCTCCCGAAATTCCTGTTTTCGACATAATTATGCCGTTAATGCCTCGAAAGTAGAAGCAATTTAACCTAGGAAAAAACATAATCTAGAAAAGAACAAATGAGATACATTTGATATAAATAAGATTAATTTGTTTTAAATCCCTGTTTCTAGAAAATAGCGATTCGTTATGGCTTAGTGTATTTTTAGCGTGGTAGATAGATCGATCAATCGGTCCGATCACTGATAACATTACAGATCCGGAAAAATCATTACCATAAAGTACAGTTTAATTGGCAAATTTTTATCGCTGCAATCCTTGCCATACTAGAAAAAAGACAGCTTAATTTTTTTTTGTTAGTTCAAAAATTTGTTTTTGACTTTTTTAGTTCTGACTTGATTTCAATAGGACATTGCTTTTCTATTTTTTGTTTCTTTCTTTTTTTTTTTCCTGATTTCAAAGCACCTAAAGTCGGGGTCACCCTGCGTATAGGGAGTATTCACTAGACGCCATATTTGTGGGTGCTGTTTAGAGCGCATGCTCAGAACGAGCTCACATCAATAGGCATGCTAAGACCGGCAATCTTGATGGTGCGGAATGCACGTTGCAACAAGAACTGTGGAAGCTCGCCATCAGCACGCGCTCAGCATTCTGCGCACACAGCTATGGCCGCCAGTGAATACTCCCTATACATCATACAAAATACAGTCTGCCTACAGATTCGAAAGGGAGTCACCGCGAGATCCGTGCTACGAATGCCGCATGACAATCAGTTCGAGGAGAACACTTGGCACTCGGCGCATTCGAACCACGGATATTCACGGGGTGACTCGTGCTGGCAGACTGCCTTTTATTTGATGCATGAGCAGGGTGACCCCGGCTCAACGTAGCTGACGATCGAAATGAAAGGTAGAATTCAAGCTCTGCACGCTCCGATTTGCCCAGAACATCTTTTTGCTCGTGTTCAGCCTTAACTTTATTTTATACTTCTTGCTAGGTGATTATTTGATTTAAATGCAAAACTAATGCGCACAAAAGCATCAAATGATAGACAAACGCAAAATAAAAATATATATTTGGAAATTATTTTAGGGGGCAAGTTTGAGATAAATCATCATAGTAAACCTAGTCTGATTTAAATCTCAATTTAAATCAAATTGATTTTTATTTTCCGCCAGGTTAACTGAGTTACCTTGATTTCGGCTTTGAACTAATGTGTTTACAAAGATATGTAGACGACCATTTCGGGATAGCCAATCGTTTTCAACGAAAAATGCGCTCTATGACTTCTGGCAGTTTCCGGTTACGCGCTCCTGTAACGGAAAAGCGTCACAAGGCCCACGTCAGCGTTCAGCGCCAGGACTCGTGTCCTCGGCGATTGAACGCAAGTGCCAGCCGAACGATTTCGCAGCACTCGCGCGTGCAATCTGTGCCCCGCACCGGCCTTCACTGGGTGACGTAGAAAACACATTAATTCGGCCTTGCTACGGTAGGAAGTGTCGAGAGCGCCGTTGCTCATATATGGCGAACGAGCTTGAGGGAGGCGAGGGGGAACGGAACGAGCATGCGCTTCAAGGAGCAGAGCGGACGCGGAATAGCGGAGTTAAAGCTGCGGGGTGCACGACCGCTAGAGCGCGAGTTACGCGTTCTAGCCGGAGCATTGAGCCATAGCCTCCTATATACTGACGAAGCCTGGCAGATCGCCACGAGAAGCGGCCGCCGAAATGGAAAAGGTGGAGCGGCAGACAACGGATGAGAGGAGAGCCACGTGACTGGCGCCCCGCTGCGGCGAGACGCCGAAACACACTTGTCCAGAACGAACAAGTGTGTTTCGGGTTTCCGCCGCTGCAAAAGCTGCGCGCTGACGTCCAGGTTTCGCTAAAGCTCCTCTATCCTGGGGAAAGTGGCGCCATTCATTGTTGTGGAAATGCTCGCGAGACACGTGCCGCGCGCCACTTCTGGGAACGAACATGGCGTCTGAAATCTAGCTCAGTGCTGCGCTGTGCCGCCATGATCTTCTCAAGGGCTGCACGTTGCACGTGCCTCGTGCATCGACGCACCTTGCGCTACTTTTCAAACATAAAGTGGCTTTAGGTTCCTCGAGAAATGCTCTGTGCTACCGAATCCTCGCGCTTGAAATCTGCGACCGGGCACTCTATGGCTTCGTTGTCGAACTGCCAGGCTATTGGCGACGTGAGCGATCGAAAGTGTCGCTGTGGTCGGCCCACCACAATTGGCCGAATGCTGACTATGACGTCAGCAAAGGAATTATCATCGACGCAAATAAGAGGAATGTAAGAACTTAAATTTTGACGGTGTTGGCAGTGTTGCTTTGAGAGCACTATGATTTCAGGCTTTCACCATGCTTATTACAAACACCATCGAACTTGTTGTTCACAAGGTAATGACGTCACGAAAGGTAACCAAACGAGGGCGCCACCGAAACATCTCGCCGCTAATAGAGGAGGCTATAATTGAGCATTAGCTCTGTCAATACAAGCCGTTCCCCCCCCCCCGCCAAAAAAAAAAAAAAAAGAGAACCGCGTATTTTGTCCTGGGTGAATAAACTATGCTTCGCAGAAAGCTCAAACTCCAATAGAATGTGACTCTATAGCGGTTGGCAGAAGAACGCGAAAGTTTGAGGACACGACGTTATCTGGATCAAAGGATAATTGAGAAAGACGAAATTTCCCATGAGCCGGCGTCCACCTAAGCCTAATATTGTCAAAACGAAAATTAACATTCTGGACACACATGATATTTATATCAGTGAAACGCACTCGTCAGCAAGAAAGAAAAAATATATTTTGTTCTTGCTGATGAGTTCATTTTTTTAGCACAAATAGATGCTACAGGCGATACAATGTCTATTGTTCTTTTTACGATATTAAGCTTCGGTGCACGTTGGCTAAAGGAGAAATTTAGTCTTCCTCAATTATCTTTTGATCCAGGTAAATTCGTGTCCTCGAAACTTTCGCGCTCTATGCCAACCATTTACGTCACATTCTCACTGAGTTTGATCTTTGTGCGATGCATAGTTTATTAATCAGGACCGAAAAACACGGCTCTTTCTTTTTTCTGGGAAGCGCCATGAACTTTACTTTCAGTCAGTGACGCGACCCACCAGAATGTTCGCTCCACCGAGGCACCAAATTTTACTAAGGTCATCTATGCAAAATGGACGCAAACAGAACAAACAATACGTAACTTGCACCGGCGTCATATTCAGCTGCACATGGGGTGTGCTTTGCTACTGAGGATGTACACTACATTTTGTAGTATACGTTTTGCACAAGCGAAATCGCTTTTCTCGGTAGAAACAAGTAGAAATGATTGTCAGCATGGTGCAATGACGTCACGTGAAAGCCATGTATACACTTTGTGTTAGCATTGACTCTCTCACGACAATGCGAGAAAGAAATGAATTTTCGCAACCTGCGATGATCCATAAGCACGTTTCATTTTACGTACACATTTTTTTTTAACCGCCATGTTGAACTTTTTATTCTCTCTAACCTCCGGCCATCTTTCATCTCGACATCTTTCAAATTAAACAGAGTGCTGACCGTTGCTGAACTGCGCTCCAACTTCCGAAACGTGGAACTCTATTTGCATACGCCAAAACAAACCGCTGACATCGTTAAGACTCGTAAAAGCCACTACATTCTGAAAAGCCGTTCGAAAACTCCTAAAATAAATAAATAATAATAAAAAAAGGAATGAAATTTGGCGTTTAAAAGTTTCCAACAACTCCAACGCTCGATCCGATGTCGTTAAGATGGACTAGGGCTGCGGCACTAGCGTCTGCGTACTCAAAGAATGAAGTGTTTCAAGGCTCCTTTATTCCCAACGTCTCGTTAATTCAGCGAAGACACAAAGCGGCACGGCGTTCTTGGCAGCCGATTGGGTCAAACGGCGTGACGTCACGTATTCGTGACCTGTGATTGGCTTAGTCGGCTTATAGCATGCTTTGCGGTTCACATTAAAGCGTCCACGGAATATAAAGTTAAGGGAGTCTTCTGTTCGCTAATGTTCAAGAACTCGCATCCGCGGCGCAAAACCGCATTCAGCGTGGCTCTGCTGATGAATGACGTCGGAAGTTTGTGCCTTTTGGCGGGGTGGGGGCGATTCGTACGCGTCGGCTTTAATTGCGCGGCGCGTTTGTTTGTGGGCTGTGCTAATGAACAGCGGTTCGGGGCGCTCTGCTCATTTCCCCAAATGTACGCGGCACCCCGTGAGGAGAGGGAGGGGTGCTTACGGCTTCGCGCCGCCGTCGATAGATGGCGCGGCGATCCGCTATTGTCGATTCCGTTTTCCGACGGAAAGAGACAGTTCGCCGCGCCACGTAGCGGCGGGTATTGAAAACCAAACAAGCCCGTCTGCGTTCCGCTTTCATTTGGGCTTTGTTGTTTGATCTATTGTTGTTGCGGCTGTGCATGTGATTTAGGCGTAATTTCTACCCCCGCTTGCGTGTGTCTGGCCGCGCCCTCTTTGTGTTTGCCTTAAATTAGAACGATATGATTTTCGCGATTTGAAACACAAAAACCCCAAATATTGCGAAAAATTGATCACTCGAATACATCACCTAATAGTAACGAATGCATAGCATACCATTCCTATTCATTAAATTTTGTGATCGTGAAATATTTCATGTAAACCCACACTTCGTGGAAATAGGGAAACGCCGTGTTTACGAAAATAAAGGTAGTCACGCTAATACCCGTGCCACACGGGAAACTCGAATGCCATTTACAACGAATGACATTTGAGCGGACGGCCAATCAGCGCGCGACACTCCGGGCGTGGCGCATTCCACGCGCGACAGATTGCGAGCTGATTCGCCGATCACACAAATGTCATTCGTTGTAAATGGCATTCAGTTGCCCGTATGGCACAGGCTATTGAACTCCACTATACTCCGTTTCACCTTATGTTGTACCGCAGCGAAGGCTAGAAGCGCGAGCTCATAGCGTTGGCAGCTGCCCTTGGTGCACGAGAGCTTGTGCCGCCGAGATGTGCCCTATAGAGCAAGGAGCTCGCGCTTGTAGCCTTTCCTGCGGTACAACACAAGGTGAAACAGAGTATAGGCGACGTGTTCGATCGAAAGTGTCGCTGTAGTGTTACGATTAGCCTAACGCTGACTATGACGTCGGAAGGATATGATCGACTGGAATAAGCGGCATGAAGAACTTCAGTTTTGACGGTGCCGGCCTTCTTCCTCTCTTCTCGCAATGATTTCAAGTTTGCATCCTATAATATTACTTCGTCCCGCACCGGCGTACAATTTTATAATTAGTACAGCAACAAACCAGCGACCAGCCAACGCGCAATATTGCATTTTCTTCCAGTCAAATTTTGCTAAAACAGCCTACTCCCGGAGAGGGAGAACTATACTCCGTGTCACTAGTTGCGTGCAGTACAGGCCAGGGCAACGCCAGGCGAGGGGAGACTGGGAAGGCTGGGAAGGAGAAAAGCAACATCCTCTCCTCTCTATCCTTCCTATTGCTCTCCCTTCCTCCTCTCACCCTCTGTTGCCCTCCTCTCCCGTCCCGCCTTCCTAGTGCTTGCCCTTTCTCTCTTCGCCTGGCGTTGGCTTCACCTGCACTGCACACAACTAGTGACACGGAGTAGATATCCCGTTCACACGTAATCTTTTGTCACGTGATCACGCTCTCGCCCACGTCATTCCATGTCTTTCATTAGTGTTGAAAGGAGTTGTAGAACGACGGTTGCATGCTCAATCCATGCTTCCCGGTCCAGCTGCTGCCCGGTCACCACGGCACGAGCTCCTGCTAGCAAAGCGTAGCTCTAGAATACGGTCTACTACAAGTTTCTTATGTGCCTGAGCTGCGTTAGAGAGTTTTAGTGGATCGTGTTTTCAGGCCACGCTATTTGTAGCGGGAGCTCTCGCCGCCAATTCTATGCATGCTCTGAAGCGCGCGCTCGTAGCGGTAGTGGGCCCTTCAAAACGCTCTAATAAAACTCTCTATTGTTGCCAAAGCTGAAAGCGGAGTCAGGTAATTGCGAACGAGGCTGTTAATGGACCTTTCCGAGAAGCGTTCTGCGCACGCGCGAGCGCCCGATTCCAAGCGGCGGAAGTCGGCACGAAAAATCGAGGAAATTCGGAAGGAGGCTGTGGATGAGCGAGTAAGAACACGTAATTGCAGCATATATATAATTGTGTTACACAAAAAAAGAAAGCGGACGGAAAGAAAAACACGACGTTTAGGTGAACGCCCCGGATGCCCCATCTTTAAAGTCGCGTTGGGCACGCTCCGCAGCTCAGAAAGCGAAGAGACTGGCAGCGTAGCTCTCATTATCGATTGGTAGCGCAGGTAGGTCACTTCCTCGATTTTTAGTTCGTGCAGCCACTGTCTGGTGCCGTCGGTATGTGGAAAAGGTCCATTGATCTGGTGTACGCGTAGGCCCCACCGCTCCCGTCAGCTTAGGTGTTGAAGGACGAAAAATAAGGAACTGGCGCAGAAAATTGGGACGGAGATTTGAGAGGAACACCAGCAGCCACTCCCTGAACTGGCCTCGGCAGACGATGTCGACGACAACGTCGTCTGCTACGCTCCTCAAAGTGGAGTGCCGTCCGGAGGGCTGCCGACCGAAGACGGGGACGACCCAGGCACCCCTGAGACGCATTTGTGGGGAAACAAATCTCTCTTTGCAGCTTTCGCCACCGTGAGCGGAGTTTCCCGTCAAGCACGTCTGTTTCTCCATTTCGTTTCTTTCTTCACTTATTTTCTGGCTCCCCGTCTGGAACAGTTCTGGGCCGGACACCGATCCCGAGCAGGGGACTCCACGCTGACTAATCATTGGAAAGAGCCGATATAATAATAATAATATAATGGCTGATGATGATGATGATGATGATGGTAATTATAATATTTTTTTATTCTATAACAACAGAATGTTCGAATACTATCGTGTACTTAATTTTATGCGGAGAGCAAGTCGTCTGCTTCTTGCACAGGGTGACGTCAGAATGACGCCGAGCTCTGATTGGCTTTGATTGAAAGGAGAGTGCACTCTTTAAAAAAGCCCGTGCGTCTACTTTCTCGCACTATACTCGGAGAGCCAATCAGCGCAACTTACGGAGGCAGCTCAGCGAATGACGATGCCGAATCATATGTTTAGACCAAAAAACGCCAGTCTGAGTTGTGACATTAAGCAAATCTAAACGTCACGCGCTTGCATTGCTTAATGTCACAACTCAGAGTGCGTTTTCTAGTCTAAGCATATGTTTCGGCATCGTTATTCGCTAAAGGTGCCTCCGTAAGCTGCGCTGATTGGCCCTCCGAGTGTTGTGCGAGAAAGTAGACGTATGGCTTTTTTTAGAGTGTGTTTAAACCAGTGTTGGACAAAATACTCGATAAAAGTATTTAAGTTAAGTTACTAAATACCTGCTTCATAAAGTATTTAATGCACTACTAAAGTTACTTTCACTGTAAAGTATCTTGAGTAGAGATGCAAATACTTAGAAAAGTAATTCAATTGCTTTTGAAGATACTACCGCATTGCGTGATTTGTATCGACGTCATTGACCAACACAACTATACAGTTCCTCAAATCTGGTTTACCAGAATGTTTTTCGTTAGCACGCAACAACATAAAATTGCACAAAAAAGAAAAAAAAAACGTAGGGTATTGTATGCAGTCCAACTATATACGGAGCAGGACACCACTGATACACGTTACAAAACATTTGTGAAAAAAAGGTAATTTCAGTTGTAATGACATCGTTCAATATCACGTCCTGTGGCGCACCTTAGACGGATCGTTTAACTACAATCCATATTCGCTATATGGAGAGTTCACTATAAACGAACTTGGGATACGGAAATGAGTGAACGGATAACAAAGAGAGCCCACATAGTACACACAGCACTGGTCGCACCTTCTTCAAGTAGGTTGCGTTCAGAAAAGGCGCTCAACGTTGGGGGACGCTTTGTTGGCATTTTGAGAGGTCATCCTGCTCGTAGTTCGTTTCCTTTCCTGTTCTCTGCTTACCAATTTTCGCTTACAGACAGTGTTCTCAAAAACAATAAGTGCCGAAACGACAAAAAAAAAAAATTGACGTTTAAGTGTAGCAAGGTCAAATATACAACAAGCAAAAAAAGTGTCTTCTTTTTGTGTTTATTTTTTATTTTCTTCTGTTTTTTATTTTCTTGACATTCTAGCCTCCATTGCTGTCGTGGGTTGTTTCCCGTTTTGTGTTGCACCTCAGTGTGGCAATCTTTACTTCCGTTAAACCACCCCTTTTCGTTTGAAGGATTTTTTGGGAGAAACTCTGGGGAACAAAAGGCGCTTTTGGGAAGACGAGGGGAAAACCTTCATTGTACTAACTTTAGGGCAAAATATGAGTCACAATCGCACAAAAGAGATCTTTTACGAGCTCAATCTACGTCATCGTAGCTTATAGGAGCTAGCAACAGGATTTGGTTGCTCGAAATAATATTCACGTTTGCTTGTGCCACGCCCACACCACTTTATACCGAAAAACTCGGCAAATGGAGGAATGTAAAAAAGTTTTTGAGAGAATGAGTACAAGCTGCTCAGAAATGTAATTAATATACAGTGTCAAATACTCTCGATCAAAAGTATTTGCAAAATACCAAGATACTTCAAAAAGTATTTGAAATACAGTAACTTGAGTAGAGTATTTGAGATAGGCACAAGTCTGGAAACCTCAATGCTATATGCCTGGAGGTCTACCCACTATTTTATTTTTTCAATCAGCCAATAAGAACTCGGCGTTCTGACATCACCACAACCTTTGTGCAAGAAGCAAACGAACTTGCGCTCTGCATTGGTTAGGGTCCACTATACTGTATATTATTTTCACTAACTCCAAGATTTCAGTCCCCCCCCTTCCCACTTACTCACCCATGCACGCACGCACGCACACGCACGCACGCACGCACGCACGCACGCACGCACGCACGCGCGCACACTTTTATTATAATTTACGAAACACGAAGCGCAAGAAGGAGCAGGAGCGGACGAAATTAAATATCTGCTTCGGTGACTTCTCTCCTTAAGCTTTCATTTCCTAATTTGTATTCAATCTACGAGACGACTCGTCAATGTCGTTCTCACATCTAATTACACGACATGGTGCAAGATGGTTACCCGCTGTGAACGACACAAAATATACATTGTGTGGACCCTCGTCCCGCATAGGAAAAATCATTCGTTTCTGGGAGGTGCGACAGCTCTTGGAAACACTCCTGGCTTGTCGTTTTTTGTGCCTTTTTTTTTCGTTTTATGTACTTCACCCATAGGAAGGACTTCCAATCGTGCATACTCCTATGGAGGTCACTAATGGTGCTGGAGCGCAACAATTGCGCCATAAATGGCACGTATACTGCGTGAAGGACTCGCGTCCCCCGCTGAGTCCTGACTCCTGAGAGCATTCTTCTTTGAATCTCGGCGTATCGATGATTCATAAATATTGACACACAAGAGTCGAACACGATCTGATGACTTCTGCATCACGGTCCTTATATGCAGTTTCAGTATGTTATACATAGCTGCATTACTGCATAAGTATGTAGACTTAACGCAATTTTTAGTCCCACATTTTTTTCTTTTTTATCAGCCCAGACGAGTTAGTTAAACTAACACCACCTAATATAACCAAAGCCTGTGAACAGCCTTCTTAAACCTCCATGCTCCGTCATCGTGACTAGCATGGCGCCTTGCTCAACAATTGGACCCATGCACGGCGACGAGAGTACTTTGAAGCATTGATTGGAAACGAGATGAAGCCGAAAACTGATGTAGTCCTCGTGCCCCGATCCGTATCTACGCTCGATCTCGTGATGACGTCAAAACGCTAGTGTGCGGACTTTGATTATTCTAGGCAGTGTTGCCTACTTTGATTATTCTAGGCAGTGTTGCCTACTTTGATTATTCTAGGCAGTGCAGCCTACTTTGATTATTCTAGGCAGTGTTGCCTACTTTGATTATTCTAGGCAGTGTTGCCTACTTTGATTATTCTAGGCAGTGTTGCCTACTTTGATTATTCTAGGGTGTTGCCTACTTTGATTATTCTAGGCAGTGTTGCCTACTTGTTATTCTAGGCAGTGTTGCCTACTTGGATTATTCTAGGCAGTGTTGCCTACTTTGATTATTCTAGGCAGTGTTGCCTACTTTGATTATTCTAGGCAGTGTTGCCTACTTTGATTATTCTAGGCAGTGTTGCCTACTTTGATTATTCTAGGCAGTGTTGCCTACTTTGATTATTCTAGGCAGTGTTGCCTACTTTGATTATTCTAGGCAGTGTTGCCTACTTTGATTATTCTAGGCAGTGTTGCCTACTTCGATTATTCTAGGCAGTGTTGCCTAAACCAAAGTTCTGTGCGACATTAGTCATGCGCCTACTGTAGATTATGTCAACTTCCGAAATTAAAAAAAAAGGCTTGTTGTCTCAACTGTTGACGAAGAGAGACGAGGGAAAAACTTTTTAACCCTGTATACTAAATATTTTTCAGGCCAGCCTTTATAATACAACCTATCTCGCTTCTGTCTTTCTAATCTCCCTCCCACTAATTTCCTTTTCAAACCAACAGACTTACCTCTTTCGAAGATCCTTACTTTTCCTTTGTCAGCTTCTTTCAGTTTTAGGGAAGCTGCTCCAATCTCTCCCTTTCCTTTTCCTCTCTGGACTCTTACGCCGGTTCCAGTGCTCCTCTTGCTCCCCTTTTTGTCTTCTCGTCTCCCTCGGCGTTTCCCTCTTATCCGTAACGGCGTAGACGCGATAAGCCTCTCCTCTATCGTCTACTGTCAACGACGGGTAGGCCTAACGTCCTCGTCCTAGGGGAGTCGTTTGAAAGTTTGCGAGTCTCCAGAACTAATTAAACGGAGGAAGCGTTAAGGTTGGCGTACTTGAGGAAAAGGTTGTGTGCGTAAACAATTTCTTAGCTCGTTTGTCTTTTCTTCCCGCTGTCTAACCAATCAGGTAATATCCTAGGCCCGCACAAGTATTTTAACTATCCTTAACGACACGGCGCAGATCAATTACGCATATGTGGGGCCACCGTAGATTAATTGATTCTATAAAAAATTATACGTAACGCGTTAATTGTACGTCACTACTGTTTTAGTTACAAGCTATAGAGACCCAGTAATCTAAAGCAATTTACGGGAATGGGAAGGAGGGAGGCAGTAAATAAAACGGCCCCCAATGGAATGCCCAGTACCTTCACTTGGTGTATCTATTCAGCGCTATATAATATGGTTCCCGATCCGGAAGCCAGTCCTAAGTAATCGAGCCTAAAACATTTTGCAATAAATCCTTGGAGTGGACATTGCAGTCTTAAAAAGAAAGCAAGGGAATATATTTTGTAAAAATCTGAAGGTCGCGCATGACAAAAAAAAAAAAGAAAGCTAACACCCAAATTCTCTTAAAAAAAAAACTAATTGTGTTTGAGTTGAAATATACCAGTATAATTGTAGGGATATGATATTCTTCCTCATTTCGAAGCATACCAAAATAAACATAAATAGGTCAAATACACATCGTCGCTGCGGGGTGCCTGCTCCAACCTTTTTCAGCGGCCTAATGATAGTCACGAAGTTTGAGAGTCACGAAGTTTGAGGGCAACGAAATACACAGGACACAACTACTACAGGGTCCTTGCAAAAGCGTAGTCCTTGGAATGTAAACAAGTATGCTTCTTATGCGGGTAGTAACTCAAGCAGAGGAGAAGACGAGGGTTTATGCGGGTGCATTAGAAATCCGAGCTCTACAGTTGGAAATATTATAGTGGGCAGACGCTAAGCTAGCTGCCTATGTCCATATACTCACACTTCCAACGTGTTCGAGCGCTGTTAGAACAACGAATAAAGACAAAAGGAACCCTACTTCAGCGTGACTCTGCATATGTCTAGAAAGAAGAAAAAAAAGCTAGGAAGCATTAAACGTCGCGCCCTTCGAAAGACCGAAACACTTTCAACACAGAGAACGCCCCTTAAGCGATGGGAAGTATACGAGTGCATCGTGCAAAAAACAGGGTGTCCGCTGCAAGCACGATGACAGAATCACCTGCGAACACGCCTCAAATATGTTCGAAGCGCATGTTTGCTTCACGTAACATGTGCACGTTTCGAACACGTCTGCACGCAGTTATCGTGTGACCGCTATGACCGTTGTCTGCAGACCAACTTTTGTATGGTCTTCAGACCATACAAAAGTTGTACGTTTCCAGCGAACGCTGGAGAGGAGGCAAGGAAGAACTTGCCTCCATTTTTCAGCGTTGGTTCCGTTAAAGTAGAGTGAGTTTCAGGGAAGAGCCAGTCATGTGCACTCTTAACTTGCGACGGACTATATATAGTATATGGTTGCCTCTCGACCGTGTGACGGATGAAGCATCCTTGTCCTTTGAGTGACGCGTCACATGTCTGACCCCTAAGTCTCGACTCGCACTCGGACTTCCAGCAAGCATTCGTGGTTGGCAACAAAGAAAGAGACACGAAGAAAAAGAAGCTTGCGGGAAAGACAGAACTGTCTTCCCTATTCCAACCGTTGCTTCCCTCCTCAAACCTGTCCATCTCCAGAAGGATCTGTTCTTTCCCCAAACTTGGTTTCGCCACGGTACTTGTCGTTCTCCATTGTTATCCCACTCAACTGTTCCCTAAATTTTCTGTGGCCATCTTTCGTTTTTTTTTTGTCCTTTTTATCGTATCATTCGACCGATGGGGGTGAGCGAGAGACAGATTCCCGAATGTCCTTGGTTTCGTGTTCGACCGGCTGCCGCACTTTTGTTCGTGTGCGTTGTCCATAGATCCTCTCTGTGCCCAACTTGTTCGTTACATGACGCTTGTTTCTAGCCCGAGTCCCGTTTTCCCCGTTCATCTTCGTTTGATACTTTTTTTCTTCTTCCCCGTTCCTTTTTCTCGATCCAACGGCGTATTTCCGGCGTTTGCGCGATCAATCGGAAACAGTAGGGGTTGTCCTAAGCCTCTCTTTCTTGCTTTTATGTTTGCGAGAAGAAAAAAAAGTATACTTGGTTTGAAGGGAGTTGTTTCCCCAATTTCCCATTTTCCCCCTTTAATTGTACCTCTTCTTTACGTTTGGGGTTGCACCATGTCTGGGCAATAAGGAAACTATAAATAAAACTACAAGGAAAAAAAAACTGAGCGGAAAAGAGAGAGATAGGGAGAGAAAGAGAAAGAATGGTATTGAAGGTGGTAAAAAGAGAGAGGGAATCGAAGTGGCTTGGGCGCAGCATCTTTCTTTGCCACTGTCCACTAAGGAGCATCCTCAGGCGGCCATAGCTGAGGGCGCATGTGCTGAGCGCGTGCTGATGGCAAGCATTCACAGTTCTTTTGCAACTCCACAACATTTGCCAGATTCTTTTGCTGATTCCACAACATTAATATTGCCGGCTCTTAGCAGCCTCTGAAACGGCGCGAGCTCGCAGTCGCTGATCGGCGTAACCATGAGCAACCGTTGCCTGTAATTGGTGGTTTTTATAGTTATACCGCGCGGCGGTGCGACGCGACGCTATTTTTGCTCACATCTGTTTCACGCTTTACGCTCATGCTGGCGGATTTTCAGGGAGAAGGTTGAAAGGGACGTTTCCGTCAAATAGACCCCTTGAGTAGATGATGTCACTGTAGTCTGTTGCGCGTTAAAAATAGCAGGATAGGCTCCTCCCACAAAGTCCTCCCCTCTCTCCACTTTAGCCGAGCGAAGGCTGGAGAGGAGGCGAGTAGAGAGGAGGAAACCACCAATCGTGGCAAGCAGAGAGCTTAGTGGGAGGGACTTGCTCTGCTACTCTAAACCTCGCAGCAAACCTGGCAAAAGTCTCAGGCTTTTGCGAGACAATGTGGAAGTTCTTGCATGATATGGTAGGCGTATGATTACATTGCACAATGACGTGGAAACGAAAAACTTAAATCGGAAAATGTTTCCTTTATTTATTTGCTTCAATTAGCAGTAATTAGGGCTTAACACTCTTAGGTATCCGCTTGGGTTGAGGTTGCAATCCACCAGAGATTCAGCCAGCACTTGAATACGTGTATTTTATCATTATGACATCGGTATGCGTGTTGCAGCTTTAAATACACAGCTATACATCTATTCATGTGCGCAGGCAAGTATATACATATTCATGCAATGAACATACCTGGAAGAAAAAAAAACAAGCTCTTGCGAGTAGTTTGCGAGTAATATTATGAAGACAATATTTTGCCCTCGATGAATAAGGTCTTGTGTGGTGATCGTAGGATTAAACCGGAAACGCTTCGGGAGTCACACACAAAATCGTTCCCGGCTTAATCCTTCAATTGCCCCTCAAGACCTTATCCATTCAGGGCAATACTGTTTAATATATACATGTTCATATAGAGTAAAGCTACCGTAAATATCATCAGTTAAATTCTTCCCGTGATATTAAAACTTCCGCGATATACACTGTAGAGTTTAAGCTTGATCAAATTCTCTGATGTATACACACCGCGGTTGCAGCTATATTTCCTTTTGGAATGAGCACAGCGTCTTAACTGCGAGATGTTTCTATGGCGCCCCCTTTTGATTCTAATCCGTGATGTCACAACCAGGATTTGCCTCGCCATGACATCGCGAGTGGTGATCCTGGCTGTACTAATCGTCAGAAGCCCACGACATGCTCTATGATGCGTATAGAAAGCATGGTAGGAGCTTGAAGTCATTGCATTCTTCCCCGACACCGTCGAAGTTGACGATTAAAGATTCCTCTAATTTCAGTCAATGAAAGCAGAAGTAATCCCACTACTAGGGACATCGTATATAGTGAGCGTTCGGCCGGTCGTTGAAAGCTGACCACAGCAAAGATCTTAGTCGCGCATGTGGCCGACACTTAAAGGCCGACGCGACGCTTAAAGGCCGACATTTAAAGACCGATGACCCTACTCGAGATTCTGCAAGGCAGAAGATCCTCCTCATCATGGGGAGGAGGAAACAGGCAACGGCGGACAGGGTGGGGGAGAGGAGGAAGCGAGGTAAACGTGGAAAGCGCGAACTGATGAAGTGAATATGCAGTGAAGAGCCGACGAACCTCGCCCGGCGGCATACGTTCGCTTTGCGCGCGGCGCAACAGCCAATATTCTGACGCCACGCGCAGAGCGAACGCCTATACTTCGTTTCAGCTTCGGTCCGGACGCAGCCGATGCTACAAGCGCGAGCATGTGGCCCAGAACGGTGCTTGCACTGCACGAGCGCGCGTGCTTGGCAGGGATGCTGAAAGCCGGGGAGGTCGCGCTTGTAGCTTTGGCTGCGTCTGGACCGAAGTTGAAACGAAGTATAAGGGCAGAAGTTCGTGGCACTTTTATGGTCCAGAGTCCAGCCTTTACAGTCACAACTGCCAAGTCAAAATTAGCTGGTTGGTCATATGATATCCCTACCAAAAAAAAATCAGTTTGAAACTGGATTATGGAACAGGAAAATCTATGCTGGATTTTCTTGCTGAAAACCTGGAATCCAGTTTGCAGACCATTGTCTGCAAACCGTATTTTAGGTTTCCAGCAAGAAATCCAGTTAGATTACTCCTGTTCCATAATCCTTAGAGCTAACTGAGGAACAGGAAAATCTAACTGGATTTCTTGCTGAAACCTGAAATCCAGTTTGCAGACCATTGTCTGCCAACCGTATTTTAGGTTTCCAGCATGGAAATCCAGTAAGATTTTCCTGTTCCATAATCCAGTTCCAAACTGTTTTTTTTTCGGTAGAGATATTATACGCACATTTGGGGAGATAACATAAACGGATAAACAGACACGTGTAATAGAACTGCAACGCGTCATTTCGATTAAACTGACACACTCAATCACGCGAGCATTAAATACTCCCGTACGCTCGCTTATTTAAATAAGCTACTAACACTCGAGTAAGGCAATAAGCATTGTCGCGGACGCGAACAATAATGGGGAGGAACTGATGGGAAGAAAGAAGAAAAAAGGGGAAAAAAAGGAGGGAATCGGGGAACGGCACGAAAAGGCGCCTCATTTGTTCTTTAGGGAGTCAATAGGTGGCGACTCCGGCGCGTCGAGGAGACGCGGGAAAAAGGAGGCGCCAGCGGCGACGCGTCGGCTGAATGGGGAAAATGTCTTTTTTTTCTTGGGGAGAAAAGAGGAATGTATGTCGCTTCAACGAACGACCGAGGTTCTGCGACGCCGCCGTCCCCAAACTCGCCGGCTTTCGAGCCCTTTGTTGCGGACGGGAGCCCGTTGTGTTGAACGCGCTTCCGCCCGCTGTGCTCCATCTCATCTTACGATGGACAGCAGCGGACGCCTACACGAGCCATCCCAGCCAATCCGACACTGTTTAGCGTATCACGTGACTATGCGTCTCGCGCGTCATTGCGCTCCAACCAAAGCCACATTGCTCATACACGTGTCGCTGTCACGTTAGTGACAGCGACACGGCGTTGGGTTGGTTTCACTGGCTCGCTGCGGTCCATCCTGAAGCGAAGTGTGGCAGCTGTGTGAACCGCTGACGCTGCTCTCAAATGGGGAAAAAGGGGGAATAGGGGAGGAAATGGAGAGGGAAATGGGGAAGAACTGAGGACTGGAGGGAGTGAGAATGGGTGCAACGCGGATCCCGTTCCGTCGCTCGCTGTGCTCGCGTCTTCGCGTCTCGTGTTTCTGTTTGTTTTTTGCTAGTGTTGTCTGTGTCTCCGGTTGAATTTTGTAGTATGCTTTATAGACACGTATCTTTTTTTTAATGGGTTTTTGGCTATGAGAAGGAGAATGATGTTCATACGTGTCAGCGTATGGTCGGGTTTATTACACTAGTCGATTTTTCGCTATGCCAGTTCAGTTGGTGGGGAAGGCAAGCAGACGTGTAATCGCTGCATATCATATGACTGAATATGGCAGAAAGCGTGCAGACGCAAAAAAATATATATTAAATAGAAACATCGCAAAGCGCGTACTGCTCGGAGTAATCGGCCTTGAAACTGGGAACTCTATCGGTCATTTCGATTTGTTAATAACAACACTTATGCCGGCGCTGGTGATCCATTAACGAATTGTGTTAATATACTCGCGTTAAAATCTTGTTTCATTGGTGGCGTTGAGAACAATATGGTTACCTCCATTATTTCATTCTCTAAATCATTAATTTAGTGCCAGAAAGATAAATTCGGGAAACCACGCAGCTTACTCGGTCTATAGGGAGCACAATAATGAACAGTTTCCAATTAACCGAAGAAAAAAAAAGTGGCAGAACTGAAGGTTGAAAATTGGATAACACTAACAGGCTTTTTTAAATGATGTCGCTAGTTTCCATTCGTGTGTATTCTAGGAACAAAAAAAATAAATACAATTCGACCGATCGCTCATAGGTAAACTCTGCTCGCGTCTTAACGACGACATTTCGTTGACCTCACGCTGCGGATTGCGGGCCCTATACATGCGGAGGCGTGCTCATTCAGTGCTCAAAGCAACGGCACGGTCTCCTACAAGCAACGTAAATATCTGCAGTCATTGTACTATCAACGTACGGGGGTGTTCCTAAAGTTCGTATTATTGTCACGAAGGAATAGAGATTCAGCAATCAAACTCGAGAAGGAGTTGAGACTTTCTCTACATTTTCGCCACCAAAAGTCACCCAGTTTTTCCAGCGATGAACCACATGCCGGAGGCCATTGTTATAGAACTCCTCGTTTTGAGTGTTCAGGAATCGCTCCACTTCAACAATCACTTGTTCGCCGTGCTTGAAATGCTTTCCTCTTATTTTGCCACACTGGATGCGTCTGCGCCATTTAACCAAAGTGTCATAAACTGGGGTGTTGTACCCGAACAACGCTCCCAGATTGGAATGAATATCCTTGGCATTGCTTCCCTTCAAATGAAAAAAAAAAAACGGATTACGGCATGTGCTTGGCACCGACGGGCGGTGCCATTTTTGTTTCGACTCCCTAGCGGCGTTCCGCGCTATTACAGCATGCGATGTTTATACTGTGCGGAAACTAGAGGGACGCGCGCTCATGTTGATGCATGTTTTGTTCTTGTCTTTTTCAATTTTTTGTGCCGATAATTTGAACTTTATGAACGTCCCTCGTACAGTTCCTATTGCCTGCTGGTGATCTATATGCCACCTATCCCCTTCAACGCGTTAATTTCTTGGGGCAGGTCGGTGGCCGAGTCTGCTAACTTAGCTCAGCTCCGAGCACAAACAAGAAAGTGAAGCGAAAGCTCGCGCTGGAGAACACAGGGGTCCTGTGTTCGATCCCCACCCCCGCCCGTTTCGATCTGGATGGGCATCGTGCCGTCGTATACCGCGTGTGTGGTATCACTACTGCGTGATGCGCATTAAAAACCTCCAGGCGCTAGCAGCAGCACCGCACTGGCCAAATGTTTCGTCTATACAGCGGAGACAACGGACGTCCGTTGGGGCTCATTAAAACGTTGCTGTCTGTACACACGTACACAGAACACAATTAGTTTAGCGCGTTCATTTCACATAACCGAACTGGCGCCTCGAAAGACGCGCCATGCAATAGCGTCACGCACGGAACAAATCGTGTGCGGCGTTAAACGTTAAGTAAACCGGAAATAGGAAACTTAATCAAATAAAAATAATAAAGAACGTTTTGTAGAAGGCGTGTCGAAGAGTGTTCGACTGGGTGCCCGCACGGTTCCGCAGCTTTCAGCGTGAAACTGGCGTGCGGGCGAGAACAAGCACGCGATCCCCCTGCGCCGTCGTTATTCGTTTCACTCGAGGTCCGGGAGGAAAATGGGATCGATCTTCTGATCGCGCAAGCGTCTGCTCTCTCGCTCGCTCGCAGACCGTGCAAACGATTCTCGATTGCGCCATTTTGGTTCATTCGATTCATTGTATTTTGGACTACTACACCGCTCTGCTTCATTAATAATGCTGTTTGTCTCTTTTTTTCTTCGTGCGGTTTTGTTGAAACGAATGAGCGATGAAGCGCGGGAGACGTGTGAATGTCCCGATAACGCGATATTCATAACGTGAGTGGGGCCTGTGAGTGTCCATCTATTTGATTTGGTATGTCGGATATCCGTTTTTTTTCTTCTTTTTTTTATTATTACGACACCGGAAGCTCAGAAAGAGAAGCTCCTCGATGAGCATGTACTCAAAGAGATTGAAGTGTTGCGAACGCCCCACCGATTGTTACGAAAGACCGCAAAACTTATGCGTGTGAACAAAAAAAAAAAAAAATATTGGCGCCCTTGTAGCAGCCGATTTGCTCACGTGTGGTATGTGTTATGCATTACTGTAATAACTACTTTTTTTTTACAATGCACGGAGAAATTTGGAGAATAAACCCATTGAAAAGGAAGAAACCCACAACACTCTGGCTTAATGATGGGAGAGTTGGGTGTTTTGAAAGACCTCGAAAGCCCACCGTCTGCTGCTCTGGAGATAGGCGACAGCGTTCAAGAGCTCCGCACGGTCAAATTTGTATCGTCGGACGCAAGAGGCCATTGTCACATCTCCATAAGCTAACCCCAAAACTGGAGAAACCATGTTTGTGCCTACCTGGATGCTGACTGGATCTTTAGCACTGAAACAAGTGCTGTCCATCTGCCGAGCTCGCAATATAAATGAGCTTGGCCTAAAAATTAACTGAAACAAACTTGTGAATATGGGGAGTGAAAGCAATTTACTTATAACACGGTTACTTATGCTTTTGTAAAGGCGTTCTTTCTAAGGCACTCTGCAGTCGCTTGGAGACAGTGTAGAGTCAAGAATTTAGATTAATTGGCAATAATTGTTTTATCCCAGGAGGATTTCCTATGTACTGGCCATAATGCAGGGCCCAAGATTATCAGACCAGGCTTCCCCTCCTCCCACGTGCGAAAGAGAGAGGAAACCGTCTCACCTTCAACCTTAAAGGCCGACGTACACTTTGCGCTTTCCACTTTTGCCCGCCACCTCCTTTCTTATATCCTCTCCACGTTGTACCTTGCCCCAACCTGGCTCCCCCTCGCAGCTTAGGAGAGGGGAGCGCTGAGAGGATTATCTTCCCTGCAGAAAACCGAGGCTGTATGGCGGCCTTTAAAACAGAATTTCCCCCGTAGCCTCTACACTAAACTTCCTTTCGCGTTCCGAGTTTCTTTCTTAAAAAATTGCGGCCTAATATATTTTTTTGTTTGTAGCGGCGGCGTTTTGTTGTGGTTTTTGTAGGGGAAGCGATGGGCGCTTTTGCACAGCCGTATGGTGGGCAGTTCCGGTGTGTGAAAGCAAGATCGCTCGAAACTTTGACAGCGTAGCCGCGGATGACGTAGTTCATTTCGAGGAATATCTTTTCTGCCTTCGCCTTTCTGTTATCTCTAGGGGCTTTCCCATTTTCCATCGTGCATTCTTTCCCCTCGCAATCATATCTTTTCAATTACGTCGGTTCGCTCATTTCGGCTTTTTTTTTAAATCTGTATCCCGTTGTAGCAGGGATACTTATAGTATAAACAGTCCCAAAACGCTTGTCATCGTTTTCTCGCTTTTTATGTATATTTATTTCTTTTGGGTAGGGGGGGGGGGGGGGGGGGGATTGGGGGGGGGGGGGTAGGGGAAGGTCTTGTGTTCGTACCGGTTTGCGGACAACGTTCCCGCGTAAGGCAGTTTCAGCACTGGACAAGCTTGTGGACTCGAACGCCAATAAACGAATACTAAAAACAAATAGTGATAACTTATTTTTCTTTTTCGAATAATTTTGGAAGAACCACGGCCTCGAAAACAACACGCGGCATCTGACAACCAGAGTGGGGGGCTTCCTTGAGCCGATTCCGAACCGCGCGTTCGACCGTCGTAACCGTCGTAGTCGTGGTTGTGGCGGCCGGAAGACCATTCTGAGTATCGTGTTCTCGCGGAGGACGCCATAAGGCAAGTTCGAGACCCCGTGTCACTTGCGCGTCCCGGCTTTTCTTTCTTTTTTCGCTTTTTGCTTCTTGTTCACTTTATTTACAGCAATAGATGACAAGCGAAGAGGATCTACTCCGTCTTCTAACGGTTTCGCCTTCTCCTCCCTCTCGACCAAAGTAGCTACCCCCTTTTTCTGTGACGTGTACGACCCCTAATAGTTCCTTGCCGTTCTTTTTTGTCTATCATTCGAAGGAGGGCGTCCACCTGAAGCGTTATGTATTCCTTCCCGTCCACGTCCTTTTTTTAGTGTGGCACAATCATATATCCTTTGCGACTTCGTGTTCCTTTTTAAGCTTAACAAATTTGTTAAAAAATGAAAGACGTTTACAAATCTCTGTAGCGCGTCATTCGAGCGCAGCTCTTGAGGAAGAGGAGGGGATGGTACGGAGAGGAGGGTATGCCCCTCCTCCTTTCCCGTACCCTCTCCTTCTCTGCTCCTCCTCCTCTCATCCTCTTCCCCCTCTCCTCCCTCCTCTCTCGTGACGTCACTCGTGAAGGCCTCATGAAGGTCGTGACCTTCACGGGACCTTCACTATGAAGGCCGTGACCTTCGTCGTGACCTTCACGAGTGACCTTAGGAAGTCACTCATGGACCTAGTGACCCTCGTGACGTCACACGTGAAGTCATTATGGGAAGCGTCCCAGAATGCAAGGCGCGGTTACGCCGACGCCGGCGTCGCCGTCGGTGACGGCGACGGCGAGACCGCTCAAGCCGGAAACGCGCGCCTAAGAGCTGCACTCTAAAATTTTAGTTAATTAGCCGAATAATCTTCACAATTGGTCCCCTATACTACGTCCACTCGGGCAGTATAACTCACCTGAGCAAACCGCCTAAGTGTAGCTTTCACGGCTTTCTTTTTTTTAGAGCTCGTTTTCAGAGCTCATAGGCGCCCTTTTCCGGGTTTCGCGGCGTCGGCGTCGTCGTAACCACGCTGGATTTAGCAGGAAAACTGACGTCACGTGGCCTCAGCAGCAATTCATTTCCCCGATAAATATAGCGGGAAAATTGATGTCACGTTACCTCAACACTAAATCAATTCCCCGCTAAATTTAGCGGGAAAATGACGTCCCACGACTTGTGTCAACGTCAACTATGAACAAATTCAGTTTCTAAATTTAGCGGGGAATTGAATTGCTGTTGAGGTCACGTGGCGTCAATTTTTCCGCTAAATTTAGCGGAGAAACTGCATGGGGAGGAGGGTAGGGTATGGAGGAGGAGAAGAGGGTACGGAGGTGGACGATGGGAGGGTACGCAGTAGGACGAGGAGAGAGGAGGAGAGGAGGGAGGGGAGGAGGGAAGGGAGGAAGAAAGGAGGAGGAATAGGAGGAGGAGGAGGTAGAGAGGAGGAATGGAGGGAAGGACGAGGAGAAGTGGAGAAGGACGGGAGGAGTAGAGGGTATGGAAGAAGAGGGTAAGAGAAGGGGCATACCTTCCCTCCGTTCCCTTCCCGCCTCCTCCGTCGATGCCGGCGTCGGCGTAAGCGCTCGTTGCATTATGGGACGTTTCCCATAATGACTCACGTGTGATGTCAGTTCACGAGTGACTTCACTAAGGTCACTCGTGAAGGTCACGACGAAGGTCATGGCCCTCACAGTAAAGGTCACGTGAATGTCACGACCTTCACGAGGCCTTCACGAGTGACGTCACGAGAGAGGAGGGAGGAAGAGGGGGAGAGGAGGGTAGGAGAATGAGAGGAGAAGGGAGGAGGAGGATGGAGGAGGAAAGGATACAGAGGAGGAGGAGGGGCATAGCGTCCGCTCCGTACCATCCTCTCCTCTTCCTCAAGAGCTGCGCTCTAATCCGGCATTACAGGGAGTTGTAAACATCTCTAATTTTTGAATTAACGTTTTAAGCATTGAAAATACATAGACGGTTCTAATTAGAAACTTGCTGAGCCTCATAAAAAACCACCCAATCTCTGCATATGAGAAAGACTTGGAGCACTTAGGAAGCGCGATGGAGTGCTAAAGTTGCCACTCGTGTAGCAGTAGCAAGGCTACCGGTACGATAAGGCTCCGTGCGGTTTTTCCGCCTCTTATCATCGGCGCTCTCTCATTCCAGCCAGTGGCGGATCAAGGGGGGGGGGGCGACGGGGGCAGCCGCCCCCCCCCAAAACGAAGTCGAACCCCCCTCCCCCCTTCTCGGAGGGCAATTTGACATGGGTGGACCCGCCGGTGCACAAGAAAGAATGGGTCCGCCCCCCCAAAACGGAGTTCTGGATCCGCCCCTGATTCCAGCCTTTTACTTGCTGCGCGAGTGGTAACTTTAGCGCACTGTTTCGCTTCCCGCTTGCCCAATCTTTCTGATAATCACTGATTTAGTGGTTTTCGATGTCGCTCAGCAAATTTCTAATTGGAACCACGTGTCTATTTTCACTAACTAAGAAAGTGAATGAAAACATTTTTGTTAATTCTGCGACTTTTCGTGACGATTACCTCCCCGATATTATTTTCCCCGGTCGTATAATTCACCTGCACAAACCGCATTATTTTTTGTTTCACTTTTCTTTTAACAAACCTGTAAGGCCTAAAAGGAAACAAATTGTATATAGTATTGTTTTCGTTCTAATTATGTTAATAGTCACATTACTAAATTACCACCTTTGTAAACCAAATTATCCGCGCTGGCCCAGCAGTTGCGCCACAGCCGATAACGAACTGCAGCAGACCCCATGCCTGGTGCACCCTGACGGCGAACTTTTCGTCAGTTTCGATTTGCACTGCATCATGGGATAGAAATCGCCATGTTTAGGTCAGCGGTGACGGCGCCTCATTCCGTACTGTGAGGTAACCGCCAACGCGCTCAACAATAGTTTCTTCGTGTGAGCATTCCGTGCTTTCGCGGCATACGTGCGTGCCCCGTCATGAGCGACGGCGTCTACCCCACGACGGGATGGACGAGCGACTTGGCTCGGCTGCCGCGAATCTCGTCTCCGGACCTTGCCCGCCTGGCGTCCTGCTCGGGAACCGAGAAGGGAGCTCGCCGCAGCTACAAGTTAGTTACGGAGAGCTACGTCGTGGCGTCGACGGTATGCGCCAACTACGACGAAGAAATGTGAGTGGTTTTAAGTTTTTTTTTTTATTTTTCCGGAAGCGCGAACTTTGAGATCAACATTAGCGTCGTCGGGTGAACGAATGTGACGGTTGTCTTGCGCTGGCGACTCGACGAGGACTCACTTTCGCTCGGTCTGTTCGTCGTCTGCCCCTCGCCGAGGCAAACTGCATGCAAGCGACTTCCGGGCGGTGAGAGAAGTTTTCGGGAAATCCGCAACGCGACGAGCGATGGCATATCCCGTCGCTCGCCATATCGCTTACGTGCGCGCCCCGTTTTACGACATGTTTGCACGCGAGCGCTAGCCGGGCGGTACAACCTGAGCTGCGTGCCCCTGTGAAAACGAAGCTAAGCGCCTCGATTCGAGCGACGCCAGGCCGTCACTTGGCTTGCGCCGCAGAACAGGCTCGCCCAAATCGGGAGCTGTGTAGCGATTTGCACGCGCAGCCATGTAGCAGCTCTCAAACTGGCACGCTCTTTCAGAAATACCGAGCACTGATAATGTATTTCACATTTCGCCGTGCCTTGCATGAGATGGCGCGGTGTGCATCGCATGAAATGGTCAGTACCGTAATGATTGGGAACAGGTGCTTATCGCTTATCATTCTCATTTAAAGGGCCTCCAGATTCTTCTTGAGAGCCAAATGCTTCAGGAGCCACAAGAAAACGCAGCCACCCTACACCGTGAGTGCCACCATCACCAAGGACGGTGAACTTGTTAATGGATACTGTGAGTGCCCAGCTGGGAAGCAAGCCTGCAGCCACCTCCAGGCCGTCCTACAGACGGTCATTTTGATTCAAGGCAAGGGATTCGCCGAGGCCCCAGCACATCTGTCGTGCACGGATCTGCCACAGCGTTGGAGAAGGCCGAGGGGCCAGGTTATCAAAGGTTCGAGTGTGCAGGGTGTAGATTGGCGGAGGGTGGGCAAAGGCCGACAAGACTTGCCGCGCTCATGTCGGCTGGACCTCAGCAAGGCTAAGGAGCGCACTATCAGCCAGAAGAAAAGCGCCGCGCTCCAGTTCGCAAGCAGTTTGCAGCAGCTGGACGGAAAGACCTCCTTGGTAGCGGTGTTGGGAGCTGCAGATCGAGCACAAGTGTGCAGCTCCAAGTGCGGCGATGTGCTTGCTGGCTCTCCGCTCGCCTACCAGCAGCCACTTGTCCCATTTGGATTCTGCATCTTGTTGTGCGCGGAGCTGGAGGCACCTGGCCATCTGAACTTTGGGCGGCCACTAGAAGAAATGGTGCCTTTTCTTGAGAGCGACGAATGGACCGTTCCGGATGGTGTCAGCACGAAGGCAAGGCTCCTGTTAGAGGTTAGCTTTGTTTTCACTTTTTCCTAACATACTTGGAGCATAATTTCACCCTATATACTTTACTACCGCTATATGGTGTCTCAAACGACCAACCATGCTCCATTTCAGTGCACGGTGTTTATAAAGCAAGACACTGTACACCCTTAATCACACTTAGCTATAATAAGCTGTCCGTGGTTTTCCCATCCTCCCATCGCCGACATGGCAGTTGCACTTGCAAACGCCTCACACAGGGTGCAGTGAACTTTTTCTTCCAGACTGTGCAGTGTTTTCGAGTGCACCTGCTATGTGTGCATTGGGAGGACAGAGAAATCGCAAGCCGTCTGTTAGACTATCACTCTAGAACTGAATATTATTTAAACTATTACGACAGTGCTTGGGGCAGATGCTTTTCCCCCTGTAAAAGATGATGGGGTCTTCTTCCATGCAATGGAAGCTTATAGACTATTGCATTTTAAGGTCTCTATAGTTTAAGGTAATGTAAATAACATTTTTTTGGTGTGGGTGGTAGCTAACAACAGATGACGAGACGTATTCGGACTGCGACACCTCAAGCATCACAATGCCGTTTGGTAACCCCCCCCCCACCCCCTGCCCCCTGACATGCTCATACTCTGTCTCACAAGTAGGGGAGAAAGGGCGAGCACTAAGAACATTGGAGAGGAGAGGAGATTTATCTTCCCTTCGTAGTGCCTGCCCTTTCTCCCTTGGCCCGCACTGCCTTCACCTGCACTGCAAGCAACTAGTGAGACGAAGTATAATAAGGGCCACACTCCGGTCCCGTTGCGTTTACCTTTGGTTTTACTTCGGGGATGATTTCTGTGCTTGTTTCATGCACATACATTTTCCAGAACCTTTCTGGGCCCATGCGACCCCAAGACATTACTCCGCAATCCCTGCTTTGCACACCTCTGGTCTATAGTAATTTAGAAGAAATGTTTTAACAAAGACAGGAAGCCAGGAGTTTCAAAGAAGATTTGTGTTCATGTCACCGTGTTCTTGTCTAAACTTGTTAATGTAATTCTGCTTGTTTCAGAAAATAACACTGACGCCACTTGAAGCACAGGACCTTGAGAAGAACTCGCGCAGGCAGCGTGACAGTGCTACCTGGCTTCAGGCAAGGCAGTACCGCCTGACTGCATCGAACTTTGGCACCGTACATCGTCACGGCGAGTGGACAGAGAAGGGACTGGCAAACCTGACCTCGACGAAGGATTTGTCCAGGGTTCCTGCCGTCCGGTGAGCGTAGCATTTCAAAATCGGATAAGCAAATTCGCAAAAACAATGTTTTGCATGTTGCATGACCTCCCTGGGTGTCTTTGGTCCAGAAACTGTTGCTAATGCTATGGGAGAGCTTTCTGGGGGACGAATTTAGCGGCCAGTAGATTGTACAAAGCCTACTGGGAGAGGCAGAGCAATGGTGCCTGGAACATATCTCCGACCGGTATGTGTACCTAAAGCCCCTCGATGAAATCCATGCTTTGTGTGTGTTAAAAGTACCGTCATTCATTCTTCTGTGAGTGTGCGAGGCGCATGCCTTGGTGCAACAACATGCCGTTTTGATAGCTCTGGCAGTGCATTGCCGCTACTTCCAAGGGCTGTTCGAGGAATATGTCTCGTGCATTGGCACCGTTGACGCTGCTTGTAAAAGAAACGCTGATAAAAAAAAGAAACTCGTTGAGCGTCTTTATGTGAACCACGTCTTTAATTCTGGTCCCTCGATTTCTGGTCTGGTCCCTTGATTCCTCTCACATAATTGTGCGACATGAAATAATCTTATTTTCATACTGATAGAGAGAGGCCCACAGTAGGCTGTCGTAGATCTTTCATTTAACAGTATACTTTATGCCTTTTGATGAAAAACCAAGGGTTCTGTAGTGGTAACTTCTAACAACGTGCTGATCTAGTTTGAAGAATGAAATAAACATTGTACATTGCTTAATTTAAATTTTTTGTATTGTGTATCTACTTTTTTTTAGGTACGGAATCGTGAACGAACCAAAAGCGCTCCAACGGTACGAGGAAGTTTTGAAGAGCAGGGGCCGAGATGTTCACCTGTCGAGTGCAGGGCTGTTTGTGGATCCTGACCAGCCATGGCTCGGAGCAACTCCTGATGCGATTGTGTATGATGCTACAGAACAGCCACCATGGGGATGCGTAGAAGTAAAGTGCCTCTACACCTTAAGGAATGCAGATCGCGAGACACTGCTCGCAAGTAACATTAGTGTCGTCTTTGACAGCTCTAACCGTCCGTGTCTCAAGACAGACCACCTCCACTTTGCTCAAGTGGTAGGACAGATGGGGGTAACAAACCTCAAGTGGGCGGATTATGTTCTTTATGGGGACAACTTCCTGATCGTTCAAAGAATCAGGTTTGACAAGAATGTTTGGGAAGACATAAAAGAGAGTTTGGACAACTTTTATTTCACTACTCTTCTGCCATACTTTGCAGCAAAGTCGTAAGTCGTAGCAAAGTCGCAAAGTGCACTGAAGTCATTTTTAAAGAAGGTAATTTTTTTGTTATATATTTTAAAAGGCGTTAGTTACTACATATATCAAGTTCTAGTATACAAAACTGCAGTCCACATTCTCTGGCCCAAGGAAAGTCGTACAGTACGCATAGATTCTAAGCAATTTTATCACAAGTCGTTTTGAAAAGAGTCATATGCACACATTCTGATAACTGCTTTCTGGCCGTTGTGTCGATCACTTGACTCTGAACACATATCTTCTGAGACAGGGCATGTCGGTGATCTTTGAGAACGTTTTAATGGGAAATAGGCCGTGCAAGATTGCATTTATGGGGTTTTAGAATCCTTAAAGGGGCCCTGCAAAAACTTTTTGACTGGTTTTTAATTTGCACTGAACCTAAGCGCACTGAACGTAGTAACTTAATTAAACTTTTTGCGAAATTCGCTTTATTTTAAAAGTTATAGGCAAATTAGAATTACAAAAACAAGCAAAAAATAACCTCCTTCATGACGTCGTAGGTCCTGGCTTGAGTGGCCGTGAACTAGAGGGGAGATAGTGAGCTCGCCGCACTCAGTGTCGACGGCTTGAGAGGGCGCCAGTAAAGCGGGTGTTGGATAGGCTGTATGAAGCGGGCGGCCAGGGCGGCTCGCATTGCATTTGCTGTACGATTAAAGACTATTTCGGCATAACACTTCATTGGCCACAAACGACAGCAAACACGGGGTAAAGATCAGTACAGAACGGTAGCCACTCCGCGCTGCCATACCGCCAAATGGCCTTTCTACGCTCGCCGTTCATCGGCGCCTCATCCCACTAGCCCTTTCTAATATGCGCCGCTTTTTCCGCCGCTTGGTGGCAGGTATGTCGACGGGTCATTTCTTGTTTCCATACTTTATAAACTGCATTTGTTTCTTTTCTGATCTAAAATACTGAACAAAAACTCCTTTCATACATAATTGAAACAGTTCGCGACACTTATATTTTGTATCTCTACTAAAAAGAAAGCTTTTAGCGGCTCTGACCAGTAGTAAGCCCAGGACCAAAAATGTCACATTTTGCGCGCTTTCAGTATTGCGGGTCGCCCTCGTCGGTGGAGGAGGTTTCCGCGTCGTCCGGTTAAAATTTGACGCGCTGATATTTAGTTACTCTCTCCGTGCCCTCTGGCTTGCCCGAACACCAAGAGACGTGGAAACCGCAAAAATGGTAGACGCTTAAATATGATTGCAGGGCACCTTTAAAGTGTGTAGATTGAGTTATCACCATAAAAAGACCATCTCAAAAATGACTTCAGTGCCCCTGTAAAGTTTGTACATGTAAATATTTCTTTCTTTTGATTTTGTAAGTAGAACGGACTTAGGGCTGCCTAGCCTTAAGCTTCTGTTTCAATAATCAATACTGATTTGCTCAAATAAACAAACATGTATACATTGACTCAATCCACTTCTTTTAAAATAGAGGGTTGAAGGTTGCTCAGAAGAGCGCAAATGGTCCACATCTGGTTAACTACGGGACCAAGAGAGAGGGGAACAACTCTGTCAAATATATGATAAGTCTTAATGCGCTGGATTCTCCTCTCTACGTGAATGCGCAAAGAAGCAATGTCCGCAGTTTCTCGCACCTCTGCCACACTGAACTGTTGCTTCGTCAGAAACGGTGGCAAGTTCAATCCAATGCCTTTTTTGTCCAAAAGATCTTTGATTTTAAATCCCTTGTCAGCCATGACTGTGTCGCCTGATGCAAACTCCTGTTCGAGAAACCCACTTCTGATCACGAGTTCTCTGTCCGAAGCTGACCCAGTGAAGAGCTCTGAAACAAAGCTCACAAGTCCGTTCGGTGAAATTCCAATTAGTCCCTTGAGAGTGTTTGTCGATTTATATGGAGAGTATGTGCCCGACTGAAGAACCAGGGAACTGGAGACTTCGCACCGAACTTCAGTGGCGTCAATAATCACACGTGTTGTTGGATACCGTGCCTTAAACTCCTCGGGCATGGTTGAGTCTACAATTTCACGTGGTGGCCACCATCTCAGCTCCGACAGCCGGACATAGAGAAGGTTAACCCATGTTCCAAAAGCCCTCGACACAGTGCTGGTGGACACGTTGAAGATGTGTGCCAGGTGCATGTGGAAATGACCAAGTCGCAGCTTGACAAGCGTCATGAAAAGCTGGTCCTCTTGAGATAGCTTGTGCCGACGACCCCTAGCTTCCTTACTTGGGTGGTCCGGATTAGCACCGTCACTTTCCGAGGCTACATACTGCAGCAATCCTTTAAAATGACCGTAGCTTTGCAGCCCAGTGTAGAACTGGATGCTGCTGTCGTCGTCTTTAAATCTTTCTGCCGAAAACGTCTTCTTCTGTTTGTCTGCCTCGGACAATTTTCTTTCGAGCTCTTGCATTTTAGCCGTGTGTTCATTCTTCAGCTCCTCGTTCCTCCTCATAAGACACACTACTTGTTCCTTTGCTCGTGCAAGGTCTCTTTTTGTTGTGCTGAGCACGTCGCTGCAGTTCAGAAGAATGTTACATTGGTCCTTTAGCTTGACAAGCTGTGCGTCCTTTTCTTTCAGCTGCAGCTTCATCAGAGTCAATTCTTCTGTGCAGGCACAGTTGCATGCGTCTTGTGTCAAGCTGACGCTTGCAGGTGCTGTGTTCACCGCCGAGCCTGGAACTTGGCTTGTTGATGTTCCTACATCATTTAGGTCTGGGGGAGATGACGTTTCATCACTGCACAACACATCTGTACTGTTTCGTTGGAGAAATTTGGTCTGCAGGGGCTGTCGGTTGGGAACAGGTCGAGGCACGACTTTCTTAGTGAATTCAAAAAGAGAAGGCACCGCATTTTCCTTCAAGTACTGTCGTCCGCTTGCCACATTGGGGACAAAGCTGTCCGGTGTGAAGTGCCTTGAGCACACCTTGGTTGTTTGCTGGATGCTGAAGTGTGCACCAGGGTCTCTTCTGATGGCATGGATCCACTTCCGCCGTAGTTTGTTCCCAGAAGGAAACTTGTGGAATGTGACCTAGTTCGAGATAAAACCACAATTAGAAATTTCCAACAATCGCTCTCAAGCCACCTATACTTCACACATGCTGTAAAAGTTGCAAAAACATGTTTACGAATACGAGGGAAACAACTGGCTAAGTTGTACTACACTTCCTAAAGCATAATAATTTGCTATATGTGCAGTATAAATCAATTTCTGGAATTTTTTCTTTGCTTATTTCAACCAAAAACTTGTTGAACTTGGCTGGCGTGAGCCGTTGGACCAGCTCGTCGGCACGGATTTGCACGTCGAGCCACGAGGAAAACAGGTCGGAAAATGTGTTCACGGTCTCCGCTTCAAGGTTTTCAACTGCAGATGAAGCTTCCAGAATGAGCGTCCTAGCGTCAGCAGTGACTCCGCATCATACGCTACGCCTTCGGGGAACGCTCTCGTTCACGGGCACTACACATGCCCCTCGCACGAAATGATTTGTCAGTTCGAAGCTTTTTGTATACTTTTGTTTCACCTTGCAACGTGCCGCATCTAAAAGCACGAGCTTCTTGTTCTAGGGCGCACCTCGGCAGCACGAGCACGCGCTTCTAGCCTTCGCTACAGCACATTGTTCGCTCGTGATCCGTTGCTGGAAACGATTACTGACGATTAAGCGTACCGCGCCACCGGCAACGGTGCAGCGAAGTAGCTTGCACGGGCTGTTTACGTGCGTGAAACGCGGGAGACAAATCGCGTGCGCGCCTGCGCGCGTGAGCTTGTTTAGAAACTTCTACTGCTTACCTTTTTGCTGTTCTCGTCGCGGTAGCCACGCTGGCGGCACAGTGGCACACAGCACGTTTCAACCATTGTCTACCGCAATGTCAACACAACCGCTGACACGAAGCTCGGCGTAAGCATGGAGGGCGTAAGGCTCAGCGTGCGAAAGTCTGCGCGCGAGAGATGCCGGCCGGTGACAATGCCAATGCTGCGGCGTGCGTTGGCGTGCGTCGTCTGCTCCGACGACCTAAACATGGCGGCCGGTCGTAGTTCCTGTGCGCGGCACTAGGGGCGCCCTTATACGAAAGGGTATGACCAATGCACAAATTCAGCTTCCCCACAAAATTTGGCGGAAAAATTGACGTCATGTGACCAATGCACGAAGTGAGTTTCCCCGCTAAATTTGTTGGAAAAATTTGTCATGTTACCTGACGTCACGGGACCTACAGACAAATTTAGGTTCCCCGCTAAATTTACCTGAAAAATTAATGTCGCGTAACCTTTTGCACCAATTCAGTTTCCTGCAAATTTGACGGGAAAATTGATGTCACACCTCACGAAACCGGCAGACAAACTTAAGTTCCCCGTTAAATTTAGCAGAAAAATTTATGTCGCAGGACCTTTGCACCAATTCAATTTATCCGCTAAATTTACCGGAAAAATTGACATCATGTGACCTATGCACCAATTTAGTTCCTCGCCAAATTTGGTGTGAAAATACATCACGACCTTGCTGTACGCTGTCTAAACGTACCACGTCGTTTGATCGTCGCCTTTTTTTTCTTATGGTTACCGTGCGTGAATTTTCAGTTATCGTATTGAACGCCGACCATGTTCGGACAGCTAGCTCAAAAGGTAGGGCGAGGGAAAGGAAGGCTGGTGAGGAAGAAGCAGACAGAACACTTCAGAGGAGAGGGGAAACATCCTCCTCTCCAGCGTTCCTTCTGCTTCCTCCTCCCGGACTTCCTTTCCTCGCCCTACCCTCTTGTGTTGCAACGGACTATAGACACTGCTGCACTGCAGAGAAAGATAATATTTGCGCCAGCAACACCACGATCCTGTGTGTCTGGCTCTACCGCAGTTCGGGCAATGCACACACCCAACACCTGCGAAGCCTCTCATCCAGGACTTTCACTCTTTCTAACGCACCAGCAAGGGGAAAGCGCCGGCAGCCCTTCTCTCTTCTCTCGCCCTCTTTCAGTAAAGCGGTCTATAGACACAGTAGCGGCAATCATAACCCGTTTTCATAATGAACATTGTCTTCATTCAACACCGACAGGTAGGCGAACAATCATTCCAAAGGAAATGATCAAATTATTTCATCTAGTCTACACACGCCATCGTGCACAGTTTGAACCTGTCTTGAAGCAGCGCGTAACCACGCAAACATTTGCTCACGGCTAAACTGGCTTAGCTTGTCTTTAATGTAGGTCGAGCTTTGCTTTTGACAAGGTACTCTACTCTTCCATTTTTATTAAATATTTAGAAAATGGATCAAAGTAGTATTGATATAGGTCTCCAGCTTGGCCCAGGAGGCGCTGCAGAAAAACCAGAGCCGTGTATTCATTCATTCATTTGTTTATTTTCTGTGCTCATGAACAGCTTGACGCCTTGTAGTAATGATGCACAACAAATGTTCACAGGTTAGTTGCAGAAGTCTTAAAAGCTACGAAATTTTGGTTAAAAACATCAATATCTGCTCCCCTGAGGGTATTGTAGAAGTGTTGAATACGGGTCATGGGACTGGTTTGGATGATGTGACTAACATGGAAAGTCGTAGAAACCCGCAAAACTCGACTCGGAACGTGAATATTAATAGCAGATGTGAGATCTGGGCAATCAAAACAAGATCGCGCTCAGCTGTCTGGAACTCAAAGTAGGGCATTTGCATCGTTCCAACATTCTCGCATAAGAATAATAAACAGTACGACCAATGTAACGATCGTAAACAATTCGAAAAAAACGCTTTTGAACATTTTCAATCATCTCTTGGCTCGTAGAACTAATGCAATTCCAGACTACAGAGGAAAACTCCAACTTGGTCCGGATTAACAGAAATATAACCGTAGAATACAGGTTGATGTGGAGAACTCACGCGTGATTCTAGAAATT
Organism: Ixodes ricinus; assembly: GCA_037355805.1. Classification (NCBI taxonomy): domain Eukaryota; kingdom Metazoa; phylum Arthropoda; class Arachnida; order Ixodida; family Ixodidae; genus Ixodes; species Ixodes ricinus. The sequence goes on from JAZHYW010046670.1 coordinate 54,909, forward strand.
ACCTCACAGCTTACGCAAAGGTCTGGCCAGTAGGCGTGGCGACAAAGGCGCTGGAGAGGAGAAAAGTGAAGGAAAGGGGAGAGAGTGCCGAAGGGGTGAGAGAGGAAGCAACCGCCATTTAGACGCAACACGCTTTCGGCGCAGAGCACTGTCGAGGCTACGCGTTGTTTGCTATGAGCACACTTCTTTTTGGCCAGAATGAAAGTTTGAGTTTGCAGTCAAACATCGAGAAAACTTCATTCGTTAGCCTTTTAACCCACCGAGGAATAATACTAGATCAGTTCTCTTGCCAAAGCCAGCAATTAATAAAAGGAAAGAAGCTAAATTTGGATGTCGATCCTATGTATTCCACCAGGCGAATGAATGAAAATGGAGATAGTGCAATTCAATGCAAAGTTGCAAGCGAGCTGGACAAGAATGACGAAAATAATCTCTGGAGAAGGGGGACAAAGGACAAATACAAAATTCCAAACACAGCTAGGTGACTGGTGCGCGACCGAAAAATCCGCCTGGTCCTGGTATCGAACCGGGACCTCTCCATTTCCAGTGGAGCGCTCTACCAACTGAGCTAACCAGGAGTTGGACGTCAGTAGAGCAAACGGATTTTATCAGCTGTCACCAGCCTAACACCAACAAGGGTGAACGGCTTGCATTTTTAAGGTTATGGTTATAATGCAATTAAATGCAAAGGTGCAAGCGAGCTGGACAAGAATAACGAAAAATGGAGGCCGTCCCCGCACAGCTGGGAGCAGCCGCGAGTTCACGCGCATGCGCTCGCGGCTCTCTGCGCCGGGGGCTGATTGGCTCACTCGGATTATGCTCGGATCGCTCTCTGGGCGGCACCATTTTGTTCGACAGCAGCGCCCTCTCCATACATCCGGGAAATTCAGCGGGTTCGGCGGGGTAAAACGAGAGAGAGGGCACGCACCCGACTCCGCTAGCAGACGACAAACCGGAGGTTGCCATTCTCCATCTTTGGGCTGTATCGGCGGGCTGTACGGAACATCGAACTCTCGCTCGTGGCTGCCGTTGTGAGGTGATTCGCGTTCTTAGAGTAGTTATGGCTACTCCAAAATCAGCCTATATCCCTCTGTTGTTCTATTTCGGTAAATGATCAACTAGTGTATCTTTTTTCCGTTACTTAAATAGCAGTTGAGTCAGCCGGCAGTACTGCCCTCAACTACTGCGTGTAATGCGGCAGGAGAGCACGTTTTTATTTATTATTTCAGACTTCCACTCATGGTCGCTAAAGGCCTACACCAGTACGAACTTTGTATAGTAAAAAAGGTACAGCAAGCGGATTTACTTTTCGCCGGAGAGACCGGCCAGTCTGACACAGTTTTCCCTATTTTTTTTTATTTGCACGCAGGTAATAGCGCAATTGCACCCTGTTAGTCTTTTTATCTAGCATAGTATTACACGATAACTGGCATACCAAAATCTGCGCATCTGCGCTTGAAATTTCCAAAATGGCGCGATTTTAAACGGTTTGCAAGCCAGCCGGATGCTAGGTACAGCCCACTCGGCGGAGCAGACGACATGCGGGTGAGAGGGGAGGGAATTTTTCTCTCTATAACCCTTTCTGCTATGACCCTAATGGAACGGTCTATATACAGCTCTGGGAAAAACTGAAGTTCCTTGATAAAATTCACGCTTACAAGTACCGCCAGCCTTGTTGTGGAAACGCGCAAGACGCGTGCCGCCACGAGCGACGAGCCGGTGCTCCGCCGCCATTCGCTTCCAAGGGCCGCTCATTTCAGTGCTGAGCCGCCATTTGCTTCCAAGGGCCGCTCGAGGCACTGACCTCGCGCACTGGCGCATTTGATGCTACTTGCGAAGCAAATACAAACACATCGAGGGACTTAAGGAAAAACTACAATAGGCTCCCTTCCCGTAGCGCCGGCTTTCCTGCACGCATTCAGAGTCTGCTCCTTACGTGACGGAATTGGCGAATAACGGCGCTGCGCGTTCGAGGCACGTAGTTTTCATCCTCCTCCGCATGGGCGCTGCCATCTTGGAATCACGTGACTCATACATGGGTGAAATTACTTCCAAAATGTAGTTTAATTACAATTACTTTGCTTCAAAAGTAGTTTAACTACAATTACAATCACTACTATGTGAAAAGTAATTAATTACAATTACAAATTACTTTTAAAAAGTAATGCAATTACTTTACAATTACTTATTTCTTAGAGCAACCCGACTTGGGCTATATAACTTTAACGCAACATATTTCTTCATTCCTTGCCGCAATGTTTGGGGAGGCTTAAGGATCGCTGCACAAATGTCATGTATTGCACTTTCCTTTTATGAACTTTGTTAATTTTAATTCATGCTAGAACTTGATAGTTTGGGGCAATGAAGTACTACGTTCTTATATTTTTAATAAATAATAATGAATTAGTTCATATGCTGGAAGAAGCCAGATCGCTAAAGAAAAAATTCGGCTGACAGACTTTTGTTAGACAGACAAATAAAAATGCGGCACGTAGTCATATATGAATATTTTAGGAGTGTTAATATAAAATTAAATCCACACGTGCTAATACGACCACATTTGCATGCATACATCATCGTATTGTAAATTATTTACATTGAGTTGAAATTTTTATGTGTCGGAAATATATAAGAACCGAATCGGGGCTCCCGAATCATTGGTGACAATATTCACAGGCGCGAGGTAGGTCTCCAAAATGCTTATGCAAATAATATTCGAAGTAAAACCAACAGGAAATAAACTTCGAAAATGATACAAAGCTACAAATATGCGACAACACAAAAAAAACGTAAAAAACTGTAAAAGAAAAAAACAACAGAAAAACCTTCACGGACAATTAAACTTCCCAACCTCGGCTGAAAGCTGAAGCTCAATTCTTTTTTCTTTCAATATTTTGGCATGTTTACGCTATTGTTTTCTGCGCGCACCGCAGACGACGCTACGCGGCGCCGTTGAGGTAAGTTCCAAACAGGATTGTCTCTCAGCCCGCAGTGTAAGCAACAAAACAACAAACGATGCGACGCTATTTATGTTGTGCGCGTGTATGAGTGCGTGTTTTTGTGCACTGTTTCACCTAAAGCTAGGCCGCTTGTGCGAGCGCTGAGGCTTTCAGAGAGGTTCCGTCGGCGCCACAAAGTTTTGCAAAAGTAATTGTAATTGTGCCTGAAAGTTTGCAATTACTGACGCTAGAAAGTAATTAAATTACAATTACAAAACCTTTTAGCCGAAAGTAATTAATTACAATTACAAATTACCAGGAAAAGTAATTAAATTACAGTAATTCAATTACTACCCAAGTATGCACGTGACACAGCAGCCATTAGGTTGCTTCAACTTGCTGCTCCGCTCTCCCCTCCGCGCCTTGGCGGATGCGTTGTATTCGTGCTTTTCGTTGCGTTTCACCGCGCTTGCTTGCCTTCCTTCGGAAACTGTAGCCCGATACGTCTACTCGACGACCAAGACATCACGAGAGTATAAAGGTCTTAATGAACACTGAGGTTTGTTTACCAATAGTGTCGGAACACACTCAGTAACAAGCGCCTATATTTAAATCACGCATTTTGAATCGGAAGGCGTCAGTCAGCGCAAGGAGACTATCTGTATTTCCCGAAAGTATCGCTTTTTGTATTCATAATATATCGAAAAGTTTTTTTCTTATTATTATGTGAGGAAACTCGCGGAGGAGATAGAGAACGAACGTTTAACTTGTGTTTTATCTGAGGCTAGAAGCAGTGGTACGTCAACATCGGGCGATTTGTTTGTTCATAATGTCACACCTACATGTGTATGAGGTTCTCAATCTTTTTTTTTTTTTGAGACATACACATTCGGTTGGTCGGTTTACTTATGAAGTTTAAGAAATTGTATACCGTGCTCGCTCCCATTTCGACAGTCATTTAAGTGGTTTGTTGATTATCTTTATGTTTAGATTACCCGTTCAATCCACTTGATTTATTTTAACACAAAGGTTCGGACTTCCCGCGTAAGAAACTGCCACAGACACTTAACAGTAGCGAGTTTTAGAATAGTGCGCACAAAGAAATAGCGTCGTTTCTATTTGCAAATTTAGAACGTGGTTTGGGTTCGGCGCATGCTCAATAATGACGACGCTTTTTTTTTTTTGCGTACGTTGTTTAAACTTTTGCCAGTATCTGGGATCCGCATTATTTAACACCAAACAAAACAAAAAAAGAAAGAGTTGTCTGCATAACAATCACTCGAGTCCAGGATTGTCGATGGCGAACAGAGGTTTACTTTTGGTGGCTGGCGACGCCGAAATTTACAAAGCGAATCTGTTCAAACAAATAAAAATTCAGTCAGACTTCCCAAGGTATTTTTCCTCCTGCGCCCTTTAATTTTATTTGGCCAATTTTACGGAAGACAAATGCCAGATTTAATTTGACGGTCCTGCCACTTATATTATATCATGAGTAAGATGTTCACATAAAAATAAATTATTTCCTATGGCCAATATAGCAAAATGATGCTTATGAGTACTTAGGCAGAGTTGATAATTTAAGAAATATCGTAGTTTTTAATATTGACTGTGTGCCTTTAATGACCAACGAGTTTGGTTAAATTTGGTGTTCGCGTCTAAACCTTACAAAACGGCCCCTGACCACGGAAAGAGAGAGCGCGACTCAAACCGGCCAGTTCTCGATCGGCGGTATGGTGTATCTGCGGTTTTCGGGCGGAAAGAAACCGAATTTCGAGCCGCAAATTCTGTTCTGGGTAGTTGGGCTCTCATATGTCACGTACAACTAAAAACCCCAGCGAGCATAAATCCCCTTTCAGTAGGCGCAAACTGACCTTTCTCTCGCCTGTCGGAGGTGTCATGTTTCACTCCTTTCTACTTTTTGCCTTTTGTTGGTAGTGCAATGTAACTTTTTTCGGCCACTCAGAATAGGGATTATTTATGGTCAGTCATTTTATTATGATTATTTATCTTCACTTTTGTTTTAAATATTGTCAAAATGTGTCCCTTTGACAATATTTGTCAAAGTTTGACCAGCTCTTCCGTGTGACCTATTTGAGATATCGTAAGATATTTTGTATTATCAGAAAGCTGAGAGTATACTCTTTCTACTGATAACAAACTTAATGTTGTGTGTAAAAGAGAAAGGGCAGTGTACTCTTGTAAAACAAGGACTATATCAAAATGTTTGCAAATTGGAAATCGATTTTCTAAAAAACCCACTTTTTATTTGGCTGATGTTTTTTTTCTCTAGCTAGGCATTGCAGTGCTTTATAAAGTAATATAAATAGAAAATGTAATATTTTGTTTGTATGGCAGCTATGAAAGCTTGAAGTCCGATTTTGTTTGACTGTTTTGTCGGTCAAACAAACTCGCAAAAATACACTAATTCAAAATCGGCACCTCTTATTTTTTTAATAGGTGCCTCTGAACACACTTATTCTCTGATAAATAATTTTAACGCGATTTTTTATACGAAATATATTTTAGAAAATTTGCCAATATGACATTTTTGGACGGTATTTGTCAAAGTGTACCAGGGGCTATGTTCGACAAATGTTTCGTTTCTCCTAAAAGAAACGGAAGTGACGATATCGCGTCTGATTGGCTAGAGGCTCAAATGACGAAATTTCCCTCTTTCGTCATTTGATACTCTAACCAATCAGACGCGATATCGTCACTTCCGTTTCTTTTAGGAGAAACGAAACATTTGTCGAACATGGCCCCCAGCTCTAATCATATTTAGTATTTTCAGAAAGCTTAGAGTATACTCCTTTTAATGATAACCAATTTGATGTTGTGTGTAAAAGAGAAAGGGCAGTATTTTATCGTAAACCAAGGACTATTTAAAAAAAAATTGCGAATTGGAGGTCGATTTCCTAAAAAGCCTACCTTTTATTTGCCTAATTGTTTTTCTCTAGCTACCTATTGCAGTACTTTATAAAGTAAAATAAACAGAAAATGCAATATTTTGTTTGTATATGGCGGCTATAAAAGCTCACATTTCGGTTTTTGTTCACTTGTCTCCCAGTAAAACAAGTGACTCACAAAAATACACTAACTCATAATTAACTGCTCTGAAATTTTTAGTAGCTACCTGTAAATTATTTTAATAAAAGAAGATGCAAACGGCGAGTTATGCTAATAAAGCGTCTAGGTCATATCTTTAATGTTTGTTTTTTAATTGTCAAACCGCCTCTCTGCAACAATATTTGACGAAGTTCAGCAAGCTGTGCTGTGTGACCTAATTAATGTATTTTTATGATCTTTACATCAACGTAAAGCTCCAATTAAGTTTTTTCTTTTGAGTATAATTTGAATATTTTGCGCTAAACATATAACGCGGAACATTTGCCTGAAAAATGAATATTGAGAAAAACTTGCAAGTTTGAAGTCGATTTTCTAAACAAATCCACCTTTTATTTCTTTCATTTTTTATTCACAGTTAGGTAATATAGTGTTCTGTCAGGAACTACCAACAGAAATTGTGATATATTGTTTGTATGGCGGCTATTACGACTCGAATCTCGTGCTACGCGAGTTTTGAACGGGACTTCGCATAGACGCTCAGCTGAGCAGAATTTTGACCTATGTAAGGTTTTCTCTTTAATGTTAATACTTACCTCAATATCTGAGCGTAAAAGCCAGTGAAGCAACAATATCCTAACAATATTTATTTACTTGGCACTGGGGTGATTTGCAAAATGTGTGAGCTTCGCCTTATGTATTGACGGAGAAGATACGCAACATCTAGACTCCCGGACAAACTTAAGTCAAATGGGAAAAGTCTAAGTAACCCGGAATGACTACCTGAAAATATAAATGAAACTTAAACACATGACTAACACATTTGAAGCCTTACACGCTACGAAATGCTCGTTATTTTACGAGAGTCTGTATGTGCACAAAATAAACCGTACTTCCTAAGCGTCAGATACTGTATCGTACATATGTATATGCACTAAATGTCAGTTTGACATAAGAAAATATGACAATTACATATCAAGTTCGGTATTTCAAACTCAAAGTCGAAAGCAAAAGGCCCCAGAGGAATTTTCTGACAATCTGCATTCCCGAATTGGGAGGAAGTAAGCTGTGCCCGCGCTTGTGGATACGGACTTCTAAACTCTTTTTTTTTAAGTGCACTACTCCAAACTGCATTAATGTTTATGGTTGGATATTGAGGTAACTCATAGCGATAAATAGAAAACCTTTCAAAGGCCAAAATTCTACTCAGCAGAGCGCCTGTGCGAAGTCCCGCTCAAAACGCTCGTAGCGCGAGATTCGAGTCTTAATAGCGGCCATACAAACAATATATTACAATTTATGTTGGTAGTTCCTGATAGACTACTATATAACCTAACTGTAAATAAAAATAAAAGAAATAAAAGTGTTTTTTTTTTTTAGAAAATCGACTTCAAACTTGCTAGTTTTTGGAAATATTCCTGTTTTTCAGGCACATGTTGCGCATTATATATGTAGCGCAAAATATTCAAATTATATTCAAAATAAAGAGCTTAATTGGAGCTTTATGGTGATGTAAAGATCATAAAAATATGTTGATTAGGTTACACAGCACATCTTGCTGAACTTCGTCAAATATCGTCGCAGAAAGGCGGTTTGACAAAACAAAAAAACATTAGGGCTCTCATGACCTAGAGATTAATTATCATGAAAAATGCATATCTAGAGAGTGTTCCCAAAAAGTTATATTGATGTAGCGTAAAAGGTAGGGAAAAGGGAAGGAGTGAAATAAGGCACCCTCGATAAGCTGGAAAAATGTCAGTTTCTACCTTGGCCGCTTCAACGTTCCATAACTTAAGAACAAAAAATCCGACGAGCTCGCCGTTTGCGTCTTCTTTTATTATAGGAATTGCCAGAGAAAGTGTATTATTTTTACAAAAATTAAAAATTCGGCCCAAACATCGTGCCTGAGTTGAGATGAAATCACCCATACATATACATGGGTGATTTGAAATCACCCATATACAGTATATATGTATATGGCAGGCACGTATCCAGGCGGGGGGGGTGGGGGGGGGAGCATGGGGGGGGGGCAAAGTTACAACCCAGTCTGTTCTTCATCTCTGTGAAACTTGAGTACAGGCTATAATCACCCGTGGCAAAGCTTAATGCCTGATTTTGAATTCGCTCTAACCTATTTGCAAGGTAACATTGAGGCGGATCCGATAACACAGGCATATTCTAAGATTGTTCTGATAAAAGAAAAATATAATATTTAATACTTAAAATTCCTACGAATAAAATATAACATCTCACTTGCATTCGCTACAGTAGTACCTACGTGGTCATTCCATTTTGAATTATTCGAAAAATACACTCCCAAATACTTATGGGCGATGGTTACGCTTATATCCTAAATGTATTCTATTAGCGTGGCGACGACAACACAATGGGGACTTTTAGTAGATCGTTCTGATGACTCCGATAACGATACCCTATACTCCGCCGACGCCTTGGCACATTCGTCGTGTCGTCATCGGGTGTAGTTTTCGGAGGTGTCGGAACGATCTATGGGAACCCTGCACATCTAAAGAATGGAACACATGAGCGGGGAAACTGGGCGCCGAGCGCTGCTCGCCGCCATGCGCGCCACAGGCGCGCATAGCGGCGCAGTACCAGTACCGCGCAGTACCAACCGGTGCCCCAATTTCAGACCCAGGTGTTGCGCCGCTTGAGTTTCGCTGCGCTCACCACCGACATTGCTACGTAAGTACTTCGTGCGAAGCCTTTAGCCGTTACAGTGAGATCGTCGCGATTTCATACCCAGGCGGAAGATCCTGGGTCTGAAATCGCGACGATCTCTCGCTTGTAACGTCTAGGGCATCGCGCGAAATACTTTTGTAGAGTCCAGTGGTGAGCGCAGCGGGAATCTCGGAGGCGCACACGGTCGTCCAGGCGTAGTCACCAAACGCGGTGCACAGAACACACACACAGCACGCACAAGCACAGTATCCAATGTTGAGCGCATCGAGAGGTTCCGGCGGGCAAGCGGTATCTCAGTTGTCCAAGCATTGTCACCAAGCACACCAGCGCCAAGCGCATCCAGATGCCGAGCCAAAGTGCAATTGGTCGGCAGCTCAGGGGCGGATCCAGAACTCCGTTTGGGGGGGGCGGAAAATTTGAAAAGATTACTATTCTCCCATTCTTCCTTGTGCACCGGGGGGTCCACCCATGTCAAACTGGCCTCCAAGAAGGGGGAGGAGGGTCGTCTTTGTTTGGGGGGGGGCGGCGCGCCCCGCACGCTGATCCGCCCAGTGAATACCCCTAAGGGGGTATCACCAGGGCCATTTGTGAGGTAACTGCTCACGCGCATGCCGGAAGATTTCCGTCAGCTCTCGGGCAACTGCATGGAGAAGAGGGGAAGACGAAATCCTCTTATCACAGGGACTCTCCTTGTAGGTCCCAGGCTTCTTCAAAACGTCGCTATTCTCCTCTAGAAGATTATAGAAGATTAACTTGCCACTCAAAATTCCTACAAAAGCATCTTTCCCCTCTCTCTCTGCCTGTGGTCAGAAAGCAGCAGCGAGCTCACCTATGATGCCCAGTGAATTCCCTGTAGTATCCATCCAGGGCAACGATGGGCGCGTCAGTATCCGTGCGGTCGCAGCGCGAACGTCGCCGCCGGGCGAGCGCCGACCGGCAGTCCGACGAGAGCGAAGAACCTAAACTCTTGGAGCGCTGCCGCCGACTGCAACAGACAAAGCGAGGCTGGCGAGGCGCGCGCGCGAGAACGCCCGATCGCAGCGCCTGCGTAGCGGATGCGCCTGTCCCAAACACGTGACCTGCGAGAGGCCGTGGGAGTTCCCCGCCAACCTCGACCCCTCGTCCAGTCACTCATGTGCGCGCCCGCTGGCTGGAAGCAGACCCCACTGAACCAAGTGGGACAGATCGGATCCACCCATCACCGTGCGGTTCCAGTGCGTTGCGTCTCACTGATCCGACTGGTTACACCCAGGACCGCGTGGTATTAGATCGGATTCGCGCGGATCTGAACTGTCCACAAGTTTAGAACCGCGCGGATCCGAACTGGAACAGCTCCGATCTGACATTTTCGTACGGGCTAGGAGGAGGGTGTTGTTGACGCGAAAGTTCGAAGAACGCCGCGGCGTTCTTCGCGGCCTCGGGGATGCGGAGGAGTCGACGTCCAGCAAGATATGTTTGAACGTATACAAGAGTGTCAGCAAAATTCACGTATACCTCTTCACACTGAGCGAAACTGCGCTGTTGGACTGCGTCTAGGTAACCATTTCGGGAACGATCTTTTACAACCTATTATATGAACCGCTGGGAGACAATCGCAACTCGATGTTGACGTGGCGCTCGGCAGAGGAAGATTGACCGGCATTGAGTGGCTCCCAAGAACTGCTCTAACTAAATGTGAGATAGCATAATGTCGGAGTAAAAGGGACATAATAAAAGAAGTGTATATACTCATGTTGCGAAGGCGATCTATAATGGTGGAGATAGGGAGAGAAAGGAGATAGAATCGATGAGAGTGTCCCTGTCCGGACGAGAGCGTTCGCCACCGATGCACCTGAAGCTAAGGGGACGACGAGGGGAAGACCCAAAATAGGGGCCAGGGTTCAAACTATCCATACGGGAAGGCTAGCAGGTCGCGTGAGCATATTCTTCAGCAAGTCAGCCGGTCGTGGGCAGATATATTCTTGACCAGGGTCGTCGGAGTGCCTTGCTAGGCGATCCTGAAGCTAATGCTTGGCGGTCGCTTTGCCTGGGTCGGTGGGATCGTTGCTGTAGTGCTTTTTCGGGGTATCCGTGGTGTCAGCGTTTGTCCCCGCAGCGTTCAGTTTCAATTACTTCTTTCTTGTGTCTGCTGTTCGAAGCTGAGACGCGCGCGGAGAGCCAGCGCATGGGAGGGCAGGTCGTCGCGATGATGTAATCGAGCGATGTTGTCGGCCATGTAATAAAAAATCGTAAACGTACGTGAGACACCAGAGATCAGTGGCATACTTGGGTAGTAATTCAATTACTGTGATTTAATTACTTGGATATAGTAATTCAATAACTGTAGGTAATTACTTGGGTGGTAATTCAATTACTGTAATTTAATTACTTTGTAATTTATGATTGTAATTATAATTATAATTACTTTCGGCCAAAAGGGATTGTGATTTAATTTATTTCTAGCAAGTTAGTAATTGAACAATTTCAGGCACAATTACAATACTTTGCAAGACTTTGCGGTTCCGACGGAACCTCTCCGAAAGCCTCAGCGCTCTGCACAAGCGGCCTAGAGCTTGGTGACACACTGGCACACATAGACAGTCACACTCACCACACACACACACATAAAAATAGCGTAGCTTGCTTTTTGCTGCTACATTGCGGGTTGAGAGACACACTCTTTTGGAGCTTACTTCTCAACGCGCCTATAGCACCGTCTGCGGTGCGAGCAGAAAACGATGGAGTAAACATGCCAAAATATTGAAAGAAACAAAATTGACTTCAGATTTCAGCCGAGGCTGGAAGTTTAGTTGACTATGAAGTTATTTTTCTTTTTTGCCAGGTTTTACGTCCCCTTCCAGTACTGACGCAGATTTGTTGCTTTGATGTATTTTCGTTTATTTCCTGATGGAAGTTTACTTTGGATATTATTTGCATAAGCATTTCGTAGACTGACCTCGCACCTGTTAATATTGTCACCATTGATTCGGGAGCCTCGATTCGATTTTTGTATATTTCTGAGCCAATGTAATTTAAACTCAATGTAAATATTTTACAATAACATCAAACGTTTGCACTGTGAATGTGGTCATATTAGCGCGTGTGGATTGTAGTTTTTTATTGATACATAAAATATTCAGATATGACTAATTGTCACGTTTTTGTTTGCTCTGGCTAACGGTGTCAACCGAATTTTATTTTAGCGATCTAGCATCTCGAGTATATGAACGAATTAATTTTTTTATTGAAAATATAAGAACTTCATTAGCCCAAACTGTCAGCTTTATTGTTAATTTAACAAAAATTAACAAAGTGAAAGTACAACACGTGTCATTTATACAGCGATGCTTAAGCCTCCTCAAACATTGGCGCAAGAAATGAACAAATGCGTTGCATTCTAAACAACTCGTTTAAACTTATAGAGCCCAAGTCAGGTCGCTCTCAAAATAAGTAATTGTAAAGTGATTGCATCACTTTTAAAAGTATTTTTGTAATTGTAAAGAATTACTTTTAACATTGTAATTGTAATTGTAGTTAAACTGCTTTTGGAGCAAAGTAATTGTAATCGTAATTAAAGTACATTTCGGAAGTAATTTACCCATGTATGATCAGTGGACCGGAATCGGTTCTCTCGTCGCGTTGGTCGGCCATCAAACGCGAGTCCGTTCCGCCGGCTCCGCAATCCTCTGTGATGGGCTACAGCTCTCGGGTACTTGCGTTGACGCATCCAAGTGGCAAAGCCCATAACTACGATACGCTCGGTCCTGCTTGACACGATGACGTCAAGAGCACGCCGGATCTCCTGGAATGCATCGCGCTCTTCGTTGGCTGATTTTGAAGCGCTCGCCGAGCTCCCGGCATTTATAACGGAAAATATAGCCATCTGCTCAAAAGACAAGCATGCGATTATCATTTACAGGTTCACATTACACTTTATTGCACGTATTTCTTGATGTTTTCTGTACATTTCAAGTTCGGATTCACTATCCTTTTTAAAAAGACTCTACCCCCTCCCCCTTTCCCCACGTGCGCGCGCACGCACGCACGCACGCACGCACGCACGCACGCACTCACGCACGCACGCACGCACGCACGCACTCACGCACGCACGCACGCACGCACACACACACACACACACACACACACACACACACACACACACACACACACACACACACACACACACACACACACACACACACACACACACACACACACATTTTTTTAGGCGATTTAGTATGCCATACGGCATTAGGAAACTACCCGATCAATATCTTGCAACAAAGTCACGTATATTATATTTTTTTTATGAGCTAGAAAGCTCAACTGCTCGAAACCGAAGCACGGAAGCTCATGGCCGGAAATCATGCAGCCACAACCGACCGAGTTTTTATTTTATTTATTTATTTTTCTCCGCTTTTTCGACGTGCGAAGCAGACAACGGCAGCGACGAAGTTGCGTGAAACCGTTTGTCGTGCGATTGTTTCTGCACTTCTATCCCTTCTGCTTGATGTTCTACGTTCTGAAGATCGATTGGCCGGCACCACGAACGACAGTTCCGAAGTAGGGGCCCTACGTCCGTCGCAACGTGGGTCCGTCGAGCGCCGCCATCGCTTCGTCCAGCCCGCGCTACGTCGTCATGTTGAGAATGACGTGTACCGTATTCTCCGGGCTATAGTCCGCGGACTATACATGTATAAAAGTTGAAATATTATTAGGCTGCGCGGACTATCTACGCGTGCGGATTATACAGGAATCTTGTTTTTCAAAATGGTTCATCATGACCAGACGTGACGGATTTTATTAATTGAAGAGTAAGTTCATGATGATTTACGTATAATACAAGCTTCTTTGTCGGCTAAGAAAGCAAACATTCGTCAAGGCGCGCCGTGTATGAGAATTTTAAGATTTTCGTGTCGACTAAGCACCGAATGCGGACTATATGCACGGCGTGCGTGATCTATCTACAGCAAAACTTTTATTTTTGACCCCAAGTTTGCCCTTGCGGACTATGCACCGGGTGCTGACTATAGTTCGGAAAATACGGTACATGTACTTCCTGCGATCTGCGGAACTTTTCTTTTTTTCCTATTTTTCGATTTGGGCAGTCCATGTGGGCTGCCCAAATAGGCCCCCAGGGTCTCCCCGAGGCAGCACAGGTAGGCTGCCCAAGTGGGCAGCCTACCTGTGCTGCTCCACGTGGGTCCAAATTGCAAAACCGACATGGGACCTTCGTGGGCCGCCCGAGTAAAATCCACGTCCCCCCCCCCTTTTTTTTTTTTTCACTAGCCTACTTTGTGCTGCTGCTCATCCTCTCCGTGTCCGTGCGCATGCGCGGCTGGTGGGGTGATCCTCATTTTCGTTAATGCGATACGCAGTTCTTCCGGTGGATACGCGCATGTCGCGGCTGGCCCCGCTCTGTGATAGAGCTCAGACTGCAAGTCTCCCCAACAGCCTCCCAAGAGAAAGTACTGAAGAGGTACGTCGCTGAACTGAAGCGGCGGCGCACTCGAGGCTCAGCGCTCCGAGAGCAAGAGAACGTAGTTTTGCTAGGGATAGAGAAGGGCGGGCTCGTTCTACTATATCGACCGAGAGCCTCACTCGTGCCGACAGACTGCACCTGACGAGACTCGCATGACGACTTCACCTTCTACCAGAGTAGAGGTGCCGAGAGGATCGCTGGTCTGTACGAGTACGATGAGTGCCAATAGGCGCAAAAGTCCTGAACTCCCCGAGGGGTGGGGGGGGAGCATGTGATCTTTACCAGATATGCATGCCCAAATGGATGTGCTGGGGTGTGTATCGCCTATACTTTGGCGCTCATCGGCCAATGCTGTGTGTTGCTGCACATCCCGAAGGCGAAGACGGTGTGATGGAAGTGGACGGCAGCAAGTATAATGGAGTCTCTCTTCGAAGGAGGCACGCCATATGCCGTCGCCATGACGACGCTACATCTTTAGCAGGTGCAGAATCAAAGCAGATGCCAAGAAACATGCGAATTTTGTTTCTGCGCACGCGCACTGCCCACAAAGCAGACGTCCTTTGTTTTTTTCTGTTTCTTGCACGGCAAAGAAAGTGTGCACGCGCTTCTAAAAACGTGAACGTTTCGGCGCGCGCGCTCAATTTTCAGTATAAGGGCATCATCGACCACGCAAACAGCACGGTTTTCCTCCACGCCCTCCCCTTTCTTGTTTTCGGGAGGTGGGGCTGGGGCCTTGACGACAGCCAGCGGAGTGTGTAAGTGGCCACACGTCCTGCCAATCCGTCACGAGCACGCTCCAAGGCTTTGTCCAGGAGCTAGCGAAGGGTGACTTTCCACCATGGCAAGAAGCGTCCCAAAGCGAACCGGAAGCAGAGAGAAAACTTCAGCTTGCGCCTAGCAAATGCTGTGCACAGCAAAAAGCGTGTCCTGTTTCATGGCCTCCTACGTTGGTCTCTCGTTGGTGTAAGCTGTGACTAATCAAATTAAACACTAACAAATGTGAACACACGAGAGTGTCCTGCAAACCAAATGACAGCCTTTTTTGTTACTACCTTGTTGGCAACTCTTTAGAACTAGTATCATCCTACAAATATATTAGTGTTTACTTAACTTCTAACCTTTTATGGAAATCCCATATTGAGTATGTGACTGCTCGTGCTAGCTGCATGTTAGTCTATCTAAAACGCAACTTCTCATTGGCACCCGTTTCACCTAAATTGGCACTGTACTCTATAAAACATTAATCACACCAGAGCTAGTAGAATATACAGCCTCTACTTGAGATCCCGGTCATGACATCCTCGCCACTACGTTAGAGTCCATCCAAAATCTATTAGTTTGTTTTACTCTATCGAACTATCATCGCACTGCAAGTGTCACATTAATGAAAATTATTTTATCTTTACGCACACTCTCTTTCTTTCTTTTCTCTCTCTCTCTGGGTCATAAAAGTTCACGTTTCTGCTTATTTCATAAAATTTATTTTCATACTCCCATCTTACGCGATGAAATGATAACTCTCCTATTTTACATCTCGTCCTGTGTGGATAATCAGCATAAAGTTGGAGGCCCAAGATCATTCAAAACGGCATTTCATTCATCTTTCCTGCCTTGCACAGCACGAGAATAGCCCCCTCGCCCCCCCCCCCCTTTTTTTTCCGCTTTGATTGCTCTACGCACTGACCCTAACCCGTTTCGAAATGCTCCATTTTTACAATGATCCACGACCGGTTCATTGGGTCTTTATTTCTTTATTATATTGACTTGTATTATTGAAATATGAACGCGGGAGAACCGTCGAAGTGGTCTGGATTACCCGGACCGCATTCAGTGCGTCTTTACGTTCAATTTTATGACGACCGTATGAACGTTCGGCCGACAACAATCCGTAGACCACGTCAAAGGTATATGCGCCGTCGACACGACAATTAATTGCGATGCGACGTAGCTGTATGCCTTTAAAGACCTGTAAACTTTAAGGGCGTCTTGGTTAAATCGACTCGGTGTATAAAGCAGATACACAGTGATGTTAACCGCGGCGATCACCGGCTTTTTATAGCCCAAGTCACATGGTGCCATTCTGCTTCCGATTTTCAGTTCCAACGTCGAGCTCCCCAGCTTCTGTCTACGCTTCTTTTCTGACCGAGCAATGTCGCCACTGAAAATGGCGAGCAGAATCTCGTTACCTGAACCAGACCTTGCGGAGTCCACGCAGAATGGATCGCCGTACGCCGTATCATTCACGCGAAGTCTTGCATTGTGACGAGCCTTTTTAATTTCCCTAAGTTTTCTAAAATAGTCAAACTTGCTAGGAAGACATAAATCAAGAATTCCAGCGCAATGAAACACACGGGGACTCACACCGATGTCGACAACATCACATCCCTTGGTTCGTTGAAGGAGGACGACGCGTTTCTTGCCAATCCTTACAAAAAACTGTGGTGCTTTTCTGTTGAAAGGCTGTTGAAAAAAGTCATCAGATGATATTAATTGTCAACAGCTTTCATCTGACTTTCTCTAGCTTTTCTGTTGACTTTCTTTTAAATATTGGCCCACTTTTTAATTAAAAAAAAAGTCAACAGACTTTCTGTCGCCTCCAACATTATTTTTTCTGTAGAGCTTTTTAATAGAAAAGCTACAGCTTTTCAACCAAAAAACTACAACCGTCTGACAAAAAAAAATTCTTTACATCTTAGCTATTCATTCAACAAAGTTCTGGAGGCTTGCTATGGCTTTCCACTCTGCTCCAAGTTGGCTGCAACAAAATAACGTAAAAAACGCGATTTTCGTTTTTGTTTGGATATGGTCCCTGTGGTATTGAAACATACTTAATACACCCCACAAATACACATTAGAAACAAACACAAACACCATAGAGCACTCCATTTTTTAACCATGAAGCACTCAACACCTGATTAACACTCCCGTTGACTGCTCCAGATCCTTATATAGCCTACATTTTGAAGGTAATAATTTAGCCGGTGCGCACCTCCGCACTTATTAAAGCTCCAATTATCCGATCTCCTTCTCGGGGCCCTGTTAAAGGGAAAACAGTGTTTCGAAGTTCGTGGACTTTATCTCTTACTGAAAAGCATTGGTACAACTAATAATAACTCGGCGCAGTCGCTAAAACAACATCCACAAAAATGGCTCCTATAAGAAATGTTATGGCCTCTCTGCATACCACCACTCAGAGCGAAGCGACTCAAGACAGTTGCTCTACACTGAAGGAGTTATTTTGCTTTTCTTTACTAGTTGATTATTTTAATAGGGTCAATGGCGTGTCTTTCGAACGCCTGGCCTCCAGCACGTGTCCCATGTCTTCCGTCGTGCTTGACAGCCCGCGCGCGCTCGAGGTGCGCGAGACGCTGAAACGTTGTCAGGGGTAGAAGGCTCGCGCTGGAGGCGGGACAACTGACACTCCTCCCTACAGTTCTCATCGTGTCAGAGACTATTTTGAAGGACTTGGTGACTTACGTAAATTTTCACATCTAGTCAAGATCTACTATGTTCAATAAAAAGTCAACAGAGAGTCTGTAGCTTTCCTATTGACACTGGCTACAGAGAGTCAACTGGACATTTTCAACACAAAGTAAACAGAGCGTCTGCAGTCTCTCTGGTGACACTGTCAACAGGAAGTCAGTAGAAAAAAGTCAACGTAAATGTTAATAGAAAGTCAACAGCTTTTCTTTTGACTCGGGCTGAAGAAAATCATCGAAAAAGTTTCAACACAATATCAACAAACTTTATGTTGACTATGTCAACAGAAAGTCAAAGTCAAAAAGAAAGTAATGAGAGTCATCAATAAGTCAACACGTTTTCAATAAAAAGTCAAAAATCATTGTACAGGGGAAAACCCCAGCGCGCATGCGCAGCGCCAAAAAACACCCCCGCATTGGGGGAAATATATATATATATTTATATAAAATTCCAGAAAACACACAAAACAAAAACAAAAAATAGCATGCAGTAAGTAGAATTTTGCTTCCCATTTGTGTTTCGGCATTTACAACTGATTTAGACTTTGTTTGATTTATGAAATTACCGTTACGTCTTGCCTGTACTCCATCTCACGAATGTCTAGAGTGCAGAGAAAGGCACATGCAGGCACCTGAGCCTAGCTCAGCAGAAGGTTTTGTTCCTATGAGAGCCCCGCATAGAAGGAAGGCACTTTCTTAAGCCGTATACGCCCAAGCCTTGGGTGTTTGGGACTTTTTTGTTTGTTTTTGTGTGTGTGTGAGAAGCTTGAAACGCGTGGCTGAATTAGCATACGTTAAGCTGAACGTTCTTAAGTTTTACTGCAGGCGGTCGGAGAAACAACACCTGAACTAACGAACGCGGTCTTCCTCTCAGGTCAGGAAAGGATTTTGCTCTTTAAATCTTCGACCAAGATGAATTTCAAGTCGAGGAAACGATTAAAATAGCACAAACAACAAAGAAAAGTTTTCCTCCAGGAGACTTTTTTTTTTTTTGTAATACTAAATAAGCATTTGAAGGCTTCCTACTTTGTGTCTTTGTGGCGTTCCTGCATGGTGCGTCTTTAGTATTATACGTCGGCCGCGTCTGCTGCAACACCGACATCGGCGAGCTGTCCGTCTATGCAAGGCTATTCCGTCTCCAGCTCGCCGCTCGCCCTCCCGCGGCGGAAACGGGAAGCATCAGTGAGGGTCCCCCGATTTCCTGCTCAGCGGGCACGGTGAACCGCTCGCGATCGTGGCCGCGAGATGTCGTTTCCGGAATGCAAACAACACTCTTCACTGTCCCAACGTGGTGCTGCAGCCGGTATGGGATTGGTAGCTTATTAGAGAGTTTGAGTATTGCGCATAGAAGCAAACGCAAGCGCTGTGCGTTTCGCGTTAGGGTGGCTTGCTCCACACGTTTCGCGCGCGCATCGTTGCCATGCTCCGACCCAAGACCGCAATCTGGGTTCCGCGCACGCGCAGCGGAACATGCATAAAGCCACGCAAACACTAGCGTTTGCGTTCGCTCCTATTTGCAATACTAGGAACTCACTACTGTTTCACCGTTTTCCAACACCAACGAAACGTGCTGCAGGTGAGCAGACAGCAGACGTAGGACGGTCGGGTAGAGGCGCTGGCGCACTCGCCGCCATGAGGTTGCTTCAATTTGGGTTGTTTCGGTTTCAACGCGCATGCGATTGTGTTTCTGTTTCATGCCGTTTTCGCTTAATTTTGTGATACAAATTTCTTTCTTGAGGCACACAGCGAATGGCACAATGGTACTGAGTCACTTGGACAACCACGATGTGGTTTCGAGCCTAAATTGCGAACACTTTCACGAACCCCAGATGCGTCTGATTACGTCCAATCGTCAATTTCGGCCAGGTTCGGCGGTGAGACAACTGCTATGATGCAAAGAGAGGATTACCGTCGCCCACGGCCGTACCCGCGGACACTAGTAGCTAGAAAAATAAATAAATAAAGAGCAGGAGAAGCTCCGCATCCAGCACGAGCTTCTTGCCTGCCGCCGGGCTTTGGCTGCGCGTGCACCTAGTGGTATGGAAGGGCTCGAGCTCAAGCCAGAGATTCGACTGCTCATCTTATATTGTAACAGACAAAAATGCATGAGTGCTTAGTGAAGAAGGAGGTCCACAACATGATTAACAATTTGCTGAATCACGAAAAACAGGTGAAGTGACGAGTTTACTGTTTGGGTTTCGTTAGACCAACTTTATGTGAACTTCGCAGACTGAAGAAGTCACCTATAATGACGTAGATAATATAAAAATGTGTTTTTCTCTCGGCCTGTTTTATTTAAATAAATTAAGTTCTTGAGAAATATTGTAATACACCAACCTAGGCCGACTAGAAAATTTATTTAACTAAAGTACTCATTAACAAGATTTCGCAATAATGACTTTTGAAATAGACTATACTGTAGACTTACTTTTCGCGGGCTCATTATTTCGCGATTTAGGTCAAAGCTGAAGTTTTGGAATAATTCGCGGGTTCTAATTTTTGCGACGCGGTGGGATCTCCATATAGATTTCAATGTGTTTACATTTTACCGGAATTGTTCGCGGGGCCTATTTTTCGCGAATTGTAGGTGATTCACGAAATTGAGGTCCTCGCGAAAATTAAGTCGTTTACAGTATTTGCTATACGGAGATTTAATTACGACGTTCTCAAGGTATTAGATAAGTGACAGGGCCCTCAAATGAAGTCTGACATTTATCTCCCGAAAAATTTGCCAGATGAAATTAAAGGCCGCAAAAGAAGTTATCTCCGTTAAGTTGAGCTGAAGTCGAGCGCCAGGCACCACACCATGGACCTGTGTCGAAAGCTCTTCACTGGTTTGGACCGATGCGCTTTGTAGATTTCGGCATCGCCAGCTACTAAAAGTAAATCCATATTTCCCGTTGACAACGCTACACTCCTGCGATTTTCATGCAGACGGATTCTTTTCGACGTCACATATTATGGACCCCATGCACTCTCAAGCTGTCTGGGACAGTTTCTTACGCGGGAAGTCAAAACCTTTGTGTTGAAATAAATTAATCGAATTGAACTGGTTATCTTAAAAAGAATCGTTTAACAATTAAAATACTGCACACATGGGACTAATTGAGCAAAGTATACAGTTTCTTGGAATTCATAAATAAACCGATCGAGTGAATGTTTATATAGCAAAAACGATTAAGAACGTCAAACATATGTAGGTGTGTTATTGTAAACAAACAAATGACCTGATGTTGACGTACCATATTATTTCTAGCATCAGAAAAAAATAATTGAACTTTTGTTGCCTATCTTGTCCACAAGTTCACCTATATGATCAAAAGCCACTGTTTTCGATCTGTTATAAATAGAAAACACGATGCTTTCAGGAAACACACGTGGTTATTTACAGTGAGTATTTTCTCACCTTCCTTGAGATCCTAAATGCGCGATCATGTATATGTTTATATTGTGCTTCCTATTGTGAATGTTCCGCCATTATTAGTAAGCAAACCTGAGTTATTTCCTTTGAACCCTTGTGCTGTCTTAGAGTCATATATGTGCTGAATGTGCGCGAGCGTTAACGTTGCATGTGCCCATGTAGCCTCCTCATATAGCCGGCACACCGACGGTAAAAATAGTCCAAACGTGTCGAAAAATTAATTGCAGAAATGGCGAACATAATAATGTAATGCAATTACATGGTAAATATATAAGTATCGGACGACACTTTAGGGAGTGAGGCAAGAAACGCGGTGAAACGCGACGAAAAAAAACTAATTTAACGCATCCGCCAAGACGCCGAGTAGCGCGGAGGGGAGAGCGGAGCGACGAGTTGACGCAACCTAATGGCGGCCGCATCACGTGACTCCAAGATGGCAGCGCCCATATGGCGGAGGGTGAAAAGGTCTATACACCGCTTAGGGCCTACTAATCACAAGTCGAAAAGACGCGCCCAAATGTTCCGTTCGACCCGTGATTGGTCAGTTGAACGCAACGCAGGCGAAGCAGCGTCTTGAATCGTTGAAGGAACCCTTTTCAAAGGACAATCTTGGCGAGTTTTGAGAAAGTGAAAATGCCGTCGCCATTCTGGCTCCGTCACGAGAGACCACCCACAACCGTTGGGATTGCTCGTCCGTCGGTTTCCCAGAACGGACAACGTCACTTTATTGATTTATCGCACCCTTTTCAAGCAATTGGCCACAGAAACATGAAGTGAACGTTCCACCTGAGCTCGGCGAAGCGCTACGAAATCAAGAGCGCGCTCAACGGCTTCGAGGCCGCTGATCGAACCTTGCGAGACATCAACTCTCGTCAAGGTCGATTTACCTGTACATGCTACACCTGTTTCCCATTTGTGTATTTTGTTTTCGTCTGAATTGAGGGCACGATCTGGCAAATGAAGCGAGACGTTCGCCTACGGTGGTGTTGCAGCGACTGGAGATCAAAACAGCTGCCAGAGTATAGCGCGGACGTGACGGCAACAAAGAAGGCTCTTCATATGTATGCAGCTAGGTGAGCTAAAGCCTCCCCCCCCCGCCACGCACACGGACACGCACGCACGCACACGCACACATACACACGCACGCACACAAAATGTCAGTAAAATTTTGTTCGAAGACCTTGACAAGGCTCGGATCGGAAAACATGTTTCTGCTAAGCTTGTATTATGAAAGAACCTACTTTCTGCGTTACGCTGTATAAAAAGCCGTGCGTCTACTTGCCCGCACAACACTCGGAGAGCTAATCACCGCAACTTACGGAGGCAGCTCGGCCAATGGCGTTGCCGAAACATGTTTAATCCAAAAAACGCAGTCTGAGTTATTGTGATATTAAGCAACGCAAGCGTGCCGTTTTGCATTGCCTAATGTCACAGCTCAGACTGCGTTTTTTTTTTTTTGGTCTAAACATAGGTTTCGGCATCGTCATTCGCGGAGCTATTTCTGTAAGTTGCGGTGATTGGCTCTCCGAGTGTTGTGGGGGAAAGTAGACTCATGGGCCTTTTTATAGAGTTTAGTATACGTCGCGTTTGTGGCTCAAGTTTCACGCGGTCTTTTCTTTTTCATTATTATTCATGCGAAAGCATTAACTGTCTCATGGAGCGAGCTGACGTCATCACTCTGAAGCGCAAAAACGGCAGCTAGTTTCCTTTGGTTCCATTGGCTGGCGCGCGTCGACGGGGCTCCCATTGGCCGCTGCGCTCGTCAGTTTCCACGACCGCTCACCCCATGGCGCTGCGTGTCCATCAGCGTGGAGCGTCCAAGGTCACCAGGGGAGCTCACACGCCGACCGGCGACGAAAAGTACACAGCAGACGAAAAAAGAGCGGACGAGCGGCTTGCATACTTTCGCATTCACAACTCATAAGGAATGCTTAGGTGTACTTCGATCTTTTATTATTATTATTATTATTATTATTATTATTGTTGTTATTATTGTTGATTATTATTATTATGCAGCTAACTGGAGTCTGTGCATAGAATTTAATGCACCTGTCAGTATGCGAGGGTATTCGACCTGTAGCGCTTTTAGTTTTAGAGAGTAGGAGGAAGCAATATCTAATACCACACTAAATACGTTTTACATTGCCTTTTAAAAATTATCTAACTTGGTCCTGGCGCTCCAAATTTAGAATGCTACAAAAATGCACAAATCGTTAGGATGTGCGCCCAACATTACGCGGTTAAAGTCGTCTGGAGGTTAAGACAAGCAGAACAAGCTCGTCCGTCAAAGCTCTTTCGCTGGACAGGAGACGAGTCCCTCCTCTCCTCCTCTTCAGCGTTCCCTCTGCTAAAGAGGAAAGAGTGAAGGACTTTGCGGGACGAGCTTGTCCCGCTTTTCTTGACCTGCAACAGGTTACAATAAGGCTCCTTTGCATCGAGGACTGAAGTTGCTGAACGATGCCCAACGATAGAAGGACGCGCACACTCCTGGAGTTGAGGGCTCCGCGCTTACCCAATCCGGCCTAGTCGTTAGGAGTAGCAGCCGCTCAAAGAAAAGAGCTAGTGACACAGTGCTTCCCATATTCTGCTACCAGTGCGTTTCACCGCAAATAGAAAGAATCGCTCCGCCCCAGGCTTTTTGCAATGCCACACGCTTTTTCAATTTCAGTGCACGAACAGTAATGCGCAACGTTTGCAATTGACGCTGAAATTTCATTTGGAAATTTATATAGTCAGCGTGATTCGCGTCTCTAGCTCGTTGCTCGCCCTCTCCGCGGCGGAAACGGAAGCGCTCTAGTGAGGGTCTCACGGTTTTCCTGCTCAGTGGGCACGGCGGAACTATGCGCGATCATGGATCGCGAACAGTCATTTCTGAATGCAAACCACACTCTTCACTGTCCCAATGTGGTGCTGCAGCCGGTACGGGATTGTATACCTTACTTGAGAGTTTTAGTATTGTCTATAGAAGCAAACGCAAGCGCTGTGCGTTTGTGTTAGAGTTGCGTACTACGCGCTCATCATGCGCGTCGTTGCCATATTCACCAATCCAAGACTGCAATTTTGGGCTCCGCGCAAGCGTAGTGTGGTGTGCTCGCGTTCGCTCGTATACGCAATACAAAAACTCACTACTGTTTCACCGCTTTTCCATCGAAACGTGCTGCAGTGAGCAGACGTGCACGCGGGTAGGCGTTCCTTCAAACTGGAAAGCCTGAGGCGGGCACAACGACGGCGATTAACAATTAAAGAAAATAAAAAAATAAAAACATTGTTTTTTTTTTGTTTTTTTTAAAGGGGGGGGGGCATATGGTCTGGAAGGATTGGCGGCGAATTTGGAAGTTTTATGGAATTCAAATGTCGCGACTTTGATTGCACCATATGCTTTACCTACAATTAATGTCATTTTACATGAATTTCTCAGACTACCTAGAATGTTTTCATTGATTTTGGACTTTTATTTTATAACTTGTTAATTAAAAAGGCTGCATTTGAGACCAGTGATGATCATTTGCCAACCCTGGATTGCCATAGTTGGTCGCGCGTTTTAAATGAGATCATAAGCAGCAAATTATATTAGAGCTTGAAAAACTACGTTTCTTAATTGTATTAGTAATAATACAAATTGCGGTAATGTACTAGGCCCCCAATAAACGTCACAGTAACAAAAATACTCCAGTTAACGATACAAGTATTTACAGAAAGGACTATTTCGTTCTGTTTTCAGTTGTTATCAAGATAGACATAAACACATTGTTATCAAGATAGACATAAACACTGGATGTATTGAAGTGAGAACAGCTTTTTTTAGTTTATACGTTTTGTGGACATATTCTAAACTCATCACCTGTGGCGTTATTTTGTAATATTTGGATTGATTCTGTTATTTTGTGCTGGAAATAATGTTAAAGCAATTAATCATCTAAATGCCCCAAAAACCTAGAACTGCGTTACCTTTAAGGTGTACGAAAGACCCAGTCTTCAAAGGGACACTGAACTCTCCAAAGTATTTTAAGTGGCCGAGATCGGACACGTATATGTCACAAAATAAAGTTCCGCGAACAATCTCTTTAGCTATATAATTACGCTGTGAGACACATCTTGAGTTAGAAGCGAAACTGAAATTAACACCTATATCGGGAATATAAATCCAAAATAAAAGTTAGTTTCGGTTGCGTTCCTGAATTGAAAGGGGCCTCCTGGCGCTGAACCAGGGCTGGGCAGAGATACTCCAAAAATATTTGGGACTACAAATACTGAGATACATGTGTTTTAAGGCCCAAAATACAGATACTGAGATGCATTTGTCTTTTATGCAACGGGATATCCCTGAGAGACTTCTGCAAAAACGGCAAAAAAGTATTCCGAAATACAGATACAGATACTTATAGAAATACATTTGTTCCCGAATGGTCCTACGTGGGGAGAGTGTATAGTTCTTGGCGAATGCGAATGATAATTTATGCCTTGTGCTCCTCTTTTTGTGCCATTTTATGCACTGCCCCTTATCTAGAATTCTTTAATTGTTATTAATGCCGCTAAAGTTACAAAGTTACAAAACGGTAAATACTGCGTACCTTGCTTGACAATAGGCGTCTGCCCGAAACGAACCCTATTTTGCCGTGAGGGCATATCTCAAATTGTTTTCTTTTATGCTTCTGAGTCACCCATAGTGTGGGGAGATTGGACAACAGGGCCGTACTTTTTCTCCACTCAACTCCTTTACAGCGTTCGCTCTTCTAAATTGGAAAGGCTGGAGGGCTTTGTGATAGGAGCTGATTTTGTTATTCTTGCAAATAACCTTCTTTAAACCACTGTTGTTGTTTTTTTATGTCGGTGATCGTGATGGATTATGATATAAGGCGGGTTCATATTATGAATTCCGAAGCAACTTGCACCAAACAGATGTTTTTATCGTTTAAATCTAACTTAAAAGGGCAAAAAATGTAACGAGATACGTAAGTCTGGCAAAGTATCGCAATACAAGCGATACATTGTAAATGTACGGTATTTCACTACTGAGATACGAATACATTTTTCAAATGTATCTCGATACAGAGATACAGATACTCGAAAGTATCTCTAAGATACTATCGCGATACAATTGTATCGCGATATTGCCCAGCCCTGCGCTAAACACCGTTGTTGTTTTTTCTTTTCAGGATAAAGAGGTGACTTGCGCGCATGACACCATATAGTTTCCTGGTATAAGCGGGAATAATTTGTGTCGCTCAGTGAAGCCAGCACACTAGACAAGCTCAACAACTGTTATACCCGCTCGCATCTCCGGCTCTCACTATAACCGCCGATTTCGAAAACGAGTGGCGCCACCTATAGACAGTTGGAGTCGCGAACAGAAGTGGTACTGCACTCACTAGATTTGTCATCTACAGGGTAAACCAGTGTGGTCAAAGGTAGACCGACTTCACGTCGTCGAAACACAAACTTCTCTTTTCTTTTTTTTTTGCCTTCATCGGCTTGTTGGCATTAAAGGTCACTGAGGGCGCTGATGACAATCAAGAAACTTGCGCGACCAAAAGCGTCGCTCTGGCCGGGTTTTCACAATTAGCCAAAGGCTCACTCTGACGTCTCTAATGAGATTAATTCTGATTTCAACGACGAAAATAGGATCAAGATAAGGCTGTCAACTTTGATGCCAACCTGCTTTCTACAGACCCCATTGAGCATTCGCAACGAATGACATGTAGCGAGGATCACAATCCCGTGACGCCACGGCGAAGCAAATCCTGATCGTGACGTCACGGAAAGGAGCCACCGAAAAATCTCGGCGCGAAGAATTCAGTCGAAGCTCCACTCCTTGCATGCCTCGTGCAGGGCTTTGGCTGCGCGTGCGACGAAGTGTTCTCGAAGGCAGAAATGTCCGCTGTGGAGGCGGAGTATCGACTGCGTTCGTCTAAGGCCCGTTCACACTCTTGCGACCGAGTAAGACCGAGAGAGACCAGACCGGTTTTTAAGCCTCTTGCGATCTCTTAAGACCGGATGCGCTACAGCGGAGCTGGTCCTAAGAGATCGCAAGAGGCTCAAAACCGGTCTGTTCTCTCTCGGTCGTACTCGGTCGCAAGAGTGTGAACAGGCCTTAAACTACAGTAGACATCTGTCGCCTGTGTTTTCACGAAAACAAAGATGAGGTGCGATCGCCGACACTCGGAGCACTCGAATATTCCGGTCGCCACGATCAGCGTCTATCAGAAGTAAGGCAGGCTCGCTACGGTCGTCTAATTTTCTCGCACAACGCGAACCAATCACTGTGATTGGCGGAATGCAAATGACGAGGCCCCTGTTTCAACCCAGAGATGCGATCCGCGCTGTATCTGAGATCAGTCAGTTATTTTTTTAGAACTACGTTGACGAACACGCAAACTCACATTGACTTTAGTCTCGACATCAGCGCTACCTGTTGTTTCTGCTTCAAACACTAGCTTTAGTGGAGTACTGAGTCGACGTGGAATCGTCTTTTCAACGTTACAAATTGATCCATTGGTCAGAAACCCCGCCGTAAAATATTTTAAACGTAACTTGTTACATCTTTGTGTGCGAGTGACTGTACCTAGATACATTTGTGAGACTGTAGTTGTATCTAGCAACATTTTCAACCGTAATTAATTATATTTTTAAAAAAAGAAGCTTATAGGTTTTTCTTTTTTTAATTCACGGTGCTCTATTCTGCTGTAGGAAAACGATGAGGCACGCGGGCACTGTTCATAGAAAGGCTAACTTATTCTTTTAACATCAAATCAGCTCTCGCCTGTGACAAATAGCGTTACCTGTGTACGGGAGCTTTCCCGTAACACGAAAATACATGCTTTCGGCACTAACTCGCATGTGCACCATAGTTTGCTCAATTACTTTGGAAACAGAATTTAGTTACAATGACAACTACTTTTCTCTAAGAGTAGTTTATTAGAAGTAAAATTGCGTAGCACACAAAAAGTAATTCATTAGAATTATGAATACATTTTAAAAAGTAGCGCAATTACTTCGCGATTGCTTTCCTTTGAGAGCTGCCTGACTTGAACGAGGTTACTGTGATGCTGTGACAAATTTTTTCAGCACTAAATTGTATTTGTTCATTACTTGCCTGACAGTTATTCAGTGTATATAATTTAACATTCGTCAAATTTTGTGCCTTTTTTTTTTACCAACTTTATTATTAGAATGAAGGGGTTGCGAGTATGGCACGAGTCTGTTGTTTTGTTATTTGCAACGCCACCAAGGTTGTTAGTGCCCTTTTTATATATGTGGTTAAAAGCAAAAGTTATCGGTGTTACTATAGGGTGTTTGATTTTATTTCAAACACATTTTTAAAAAGAAATGGAGGGGGGGGAGGAGAGAAAGTTGGATGACTGCCGTCTTCACCATATAGTTATCAGGCTCAGCGGACATTAAATGAGGAGATAATCGTCATGGTAAGTTGACTAATTAACTAAAATCTGTTAATTAACTTTTTAACGGTTGGCTTTAGGGGTCATGTTGCAATTGTAGTATTCACGACAATTACAATTAGAGGCCTGACCAACTGGAAAGAATTTGCAAAAATATGATTTTTTTAGATATTAATTGATAAATCTTCACGTTTATATTAATTATGTAAAACAGTAAAAGTAATAGTAATTAAAAAATCCCAATTACTAATGCTGAAGAGCAGTTAAAGTACAACTACAAATAATTTCCGTCAAAATTAATTCATCAAAATTACAAATTACTTAGAAACGTAATTAAGTCACAGTAATTCAATGACTTCATTAAATTACTACCCGAGTATGCTGTGCACATTTCCAGTATTATCACTTTTCAGTCAGAGAGGTTCACAATTATAGATGTCGCGAACATTTTTCAAACACGAGAATTGAAGGTCGAACCAAGGAGTTCGAAGGGTTAGAAACGTTCCGAAATGTCGACCTTTGTACGTTAAAAGGTTCGACAATCTTCGAACTTTCGAACTCATCAGGCGCAGAAATTCGTTTTGGATGCACGACGCGTGCGTGTGCACCTTCCCGCTGTGGAGGAGTGTTTTCTCCATAGCACGCTGTGCGCTGCTTTAAAATCACAATCTCTACTCTGCGGGCACTGCTTTTCCGCAATGCACTAGTGCACGGTGAGAACCGCACTCAACGGAGCTAACACGTCGGAACATTGCGCGAACAATGAGGAATATGGCAAAGCACTCCGAGGACTCCCTGTCAGTGTTCGATACGAATAATGAATTAAATATAACGTTATTTGAAGCGCTAATCGACATTTTTGAGAATCTGTTCCTAACAGCTTTTGTTCCTCAATTCCTCATATGTTTTGTAAAACGTAGCAGGATGCAGCAGGGTAAGCGCTTGTAACGCAGGTTGGCGACGACTGATCGATGAAGAAACATACATGAACCGAAACCTAAAATATACGCAAAACATTCAGAGATAAGTCGAAG